>JARHVA010006743.1:835000-838882 GCA_037957365.1 Torreya grandis | reverse complement strand
TATCAAATATAAACATAATCTTCAGATGTTAAAAAATGGCCAAAGTGAAGAAATTTAATAGCTCAAAAATGTGTTTAGTCATAACTAGATCTTATAACTAAATTTGAAATTCCATCTACAATATTGAAAAATGTAAATTTCAACCAAAAAATAAGGTTATTATTCAATTTTTTTACATGAACTACAAATAAATACAATATTGTTTCATAATCTAATTAATGACCTTACAAAAATTTTCCTCAAAGTGGTGTAGGTGAAAGGTACATGGGATTAATTAATGTCTACATTTATGCCTAATTATGAATATACAACACAGACATTAAAAAACACAACACCATATATAAACAAAAACAAATACAAAACTAGACTCAACACTTTATTTAATGAATCAGAGATAAAATTACATTACAATTGAGAAATTTAGATCAAAGTCTCATTACACATACACGATTAAATATTTCATTCTTCACAATAATCTCCTTCATGTTATTATTTTGTTGACTATTCAGTCCTCTAATGCTATTCCAATACTCTCCAATATTGTCCCTATTCTTGACCTTATCTCCTCCTTTTATCATGTCATGAGTAACCCATTAAGGTTTTGCATGAGATGCATGACTTTTGCTTACTTTTCAGCATATTGTATTTTTTCCCTTGTTGCCTATGCTTTTGGTGGAAATAAAATAAATGTGTGAGTGTCATGATTTATGGCTAAAATAAACTTGAAGTTCTCTTCTATAGTATTCCAATGAGATCTTAAATGTTGAATTTGATGTCACCATGTAGAAAATGTGCATGTTAAAATATCACAACATTAAATTTATATAACTTTAACTATGAAGAGGATATGATTGTGACACATGGAAAATATCATGGTTTCTTCAGGAGAATGTGGTGATACATCTATCACTTTCACTAAGTCACACATTATATGATTCTACCTTGAGACTTTGTCAAGAAAACCAAGACTATGGCATCCATGGTTACTTATGGACACAACACTTCTCCTCTTTTCTATATTTATTTTGAATATGACATTTATCGTATTTTGAATGATTCATATAATCCATGAATTTGACCACAAGTTTCAAATACTTTTTGGATAACGTGAATAAAGTATATGAAAATGGAAATTGAACATATTTATACATCAATCATAGCTCATAAAAGATAAATTCTACCTATACTTTCAGTTGTTGATACATTAGATATTCAGGATCATGATGAAGATGGATTAATTAGACCTAGCCAATGAATCTCTCACCAAAATAATATCACTAGGGATGGTTTAAAATCCTCCAATCAAACAAAACTATGTAATAACCCTAACTAAATACTTTTTTTTCATATTCACTAAACTAATAACAAATAAAGTTTAATCTAGTGCTCACCAAGGCTTATCTCACAAAGTGGGGGTAATAAAAACTAAAAGTAAACATGCATAGAAGACATATACTCATGCCAACATATAAAAAATCCTAATTAATGGGAAAAATAAAAAATGCACATCTATCTACTCTTACAGAGGAGGAAGAAAGTTAGGAATAATTACCTTGGAAGACAAACCTATCGAGCCTCAATATCTTGTTTGGCAAATGTGGTTTTAAATAGGTTGTTGTGTATGTAAGGATGACAAGGATAAATCATATTTAGGATACACAACCTATCAATGCATCTAAAACACTTCTCCATAAGAAAATATTCCTATCTCCAAAGAAAGTATGAAACCCTAAGCTATGTTCCTAATGTAGAATGGTGGATAACTAGATGCACTGTATATATATATGTATATATATATATATATATATATATGTATGTATATGTATATGTATATGTATATATATATACATATACATATACATATATACATATATATACATGTATATATATATATATATATACATATATATATATATATATATATTTATATATATATATGTATATATATATATATGTATGTATGTATGTATATATATATATATATACATTTATATATGTGTGTGTGTATATATATATGTATGTGTATATATATATATATATATATATACACACACACACACATATATATACATATATATATATATATATATATATATATATATATACACACACACACACACATATATATATATATATATCTGTGTGTGTGTATATATATACACACACACACATATATCTGTGTGTATATATATATATATATATGTATGTATATATAAATATATATATATATATACATATATATGTATGTGTGTGTGTATATATACTATATATATATATATGTATATATATACATATATATGTATGTGTGTGTGTGTATATACATATATATATATATATATATATATATATATATATATATATATATATACATACATATATATATATATACACACATATATATGTGTGTGTGTGTGTATATATATATACACACACACATAGATATATATATATATATGTATGTGTGTGTGTGTGTGTGTGTGTGTGTGTGTGTGTGTGTGTGTGTGTGTGTCTGTGTATTCTCTTCTCTTCCTAATAAATGATGAAATGAGTGTGTATATATAGTTAAATCTAACCCTAATCCTTTCCAAAAATTTAGCCAACACGGTCAATGAAATCGAATTTATATCATTATTAATAAAAATAAATTAGGTACTGGTCTATCTTGGTCAAGGGCCAACCTAGACCTTAAATGATTTTTCCCAATTAGAGTAGAGGGTCGATGGGGTTGACAATGTATCTAAACAATAAAAAAATATTTTATGCTAGGGAAGGGATAATGAAGGCAAAAAATGAGTAGATGAAGGCAAAATATAGGATGCAAAGATTAAGTAAATGTTTTTAGGATATATTTATGTAAATAGAAAGCTGTAGTATAGAGACAACAATACTACGAAGCACCAATGGTCTTCCCTCTAATTTATCAGTTCACCTCTTAAGGCATGCACTTGAAGAGATTGAGACTTGATAGGTTTTTATAAGAGATAAATTCACCATTATGTAATAAAGTTTTATAATATTATGTGTATATATATGCCCCACTTTAATCTTATTATGTATCACATAGGTGGAACACGAGATAGTACTTCAGGAAAATAACATAGCAACAGACAATGTTGAAGTAGAATAAATTGTAATAAAATGTAAATGAGTGAAATGAATGTATAGAATCAAAAAACACATACCTTCACTTACCTTAGTGTTGTAGATAAATAAGGAGATGCAAGAAGTTTAATGTTGTCTAATGTAAGGAGTATGAGGTGAACCTGTAGAAGTTGGAAAAAAAGAGCAAAAAATAATTTTTTTTCAACATGGTCATATAATATGTTAAAATATTCTTTATGATGTCAATATTTAATAATATTTTATGGTTCTAAAAAATATCTAGTAGAGACAAAGATATGATCAAAATGTGAAATCTAATCGTAAAAAAATTGAAAGGTAAATAATTTTTAATAGTAAGTATAAATAGGGTGAAAATTAATTAATTTTTTATTTTTACTATCTTGAGAAAACATAGCTATGAGACACCAATTTGGAGACCATATATCCATCATGGTGAGGAGACGATGACTAATACGAAGAGGATGCATAGTCATTATAGTGAGTTTAACACATGTAATCAATTAGAAAGTTTGAATTTTTGAACATTTTTATTTGAAATTAAGCTAAAATATAGAAAATTGACTAGTAGGAAAAATCAAGGTATCAAAATGAATCCTAATAAATTTTTAGGTAAACTAGGGGTAAAATAAGGTAGTGGGTAAGAAGAAGTCAAACCAATTAATACCTAAGGAATTTATGGTAAATGGGCAAAAAGTCATCACTTTGGATGAACAGAGTCAACCTAGTTGACTTAGTTTTTAATATGAAGCATAAAGGTAA
>JARHVA010006743.1:790000-830000 GCA_037957365.1 Torreya grandis | reverse complement strand
ATATACTAGCCCATTACACACTAGTAGACCTCAACTCTATCAAGAGGCCAACTATGGAGTTTGATATTCGATTAGAAAAAGGAAATGTGCTTTGAATCACATATTTTAGTGTGATTTGAAATTTGAAATATTGAATGTTGCATTTTATGTCATTTCATTTTTTTAAAATGATTTGGATTTTAAATTTTTATGTATTTTATGATTCCCCCTCTATATAGACATGGAAAAACCAACATGAGAGACAAAGTGATACACACAAATGAGCTTTAGACTTTGGTTGACGAAAGATAAGTATCAAAAGAAATGAATCACTACAATACTTAAGCTTACTTATGAACTAGTAAGTTACCTCAAGTTTCAACCATGCATATGCTTATTTTATGAAAAGAAATATAAGGGGAATAAATGGATTTCTAAGGTGGACCGGTAAAATGAAATTATAATGAGATGAATTGTTTTCTAACTAATCACATGGTAAATAAAGATTACTAAGGGGAAAAATGTTTGTATAACCAAGTCACAATAATAATTATCCATGTTATGGAGATAAGGAAGAAAATAGTCATTAGAAAATAATAACACATCCATGAAAATAAATGATCTCATGATTAAAATATTTCCATAGACAATAGATAATATGAAATATAAAGATCCATATAACATAGATAAATGAAGAAAAATTTGACAAAGATTCAAATTATATAAATTAGATATATATAAATAAAATGGAGCATGTACATTCAATCTAAAAAGGAAGAATAAATTGAAGGAACACCATGTTGTGTTCATAAATACTAGTAATTTTTTCCACAAACACTATCTATAACATCTAAGGGATCTATGTGAAGATTGAACCTATGTGTAGTTAGGGTCTCATCAATCTTTGCCAAAATATGAGAAAAACATTCTCATCAAATCTTCTGGACATAAAATGTAGGCATTATTGGAGGATAATGCTCATGAGGGGCATCATGCATAGGATACTCAAGAGAAGGAATATGAGTAGAATCTATGGGACATGAATGAGCCATCGATGGAGAAGGGACCATAGATGAAGGAGGTTCCATAGGTGGAAAAGGGACCATAGGTAGAGGAACCATGTGGGAAGAAGGGGCTATTGGTGGAGAAACCAAGGGGAATAAGGGGGAGCCTTCTTTCATGGGTGACTTGTGGGAGGAGGAATAGTATGTGCATGAATGGTTATAAGGTAATCCTAGAGATGCTACTAGATGACACAACAATAATAAGTGTGATGTGTATCACATTAATGCCATAAATATATCCCTCTCCATATTTATCAATATACTCAGGTAATAACTTGGGAGAATGTATAGCCTTGTTTGTAGGCATAGGAAGAGTAGGATATAAAGTTTCAATATATTGTTGAATATTTCAACAATGGTTTAAGGAATGATTATCTATGTTGTGGAATAAATAGATATGCTTGTTAATAGACTTTATGGGTGTAATAATAGAATGAGTGGAAGTAGAAGCTGGGTAAGGATGGTAAAATTTACAATCTTTATTATAATGACTAGACATTTTATGAATGTCATGGTATGGCTAAATGGTCCACTGGGTAGGCAGAAGAACAAGCTATGGTAAAGGAAGAATTGCATCACCAAGGCAAGCTAGGGATGGTTGAGAGACTAGGAAAGGCTCAAATTAAGGAGAAATAGAATCATAATAAGGAATTGACTCAACTAAAGCCAAAGAGAGAATAAGATCCATAATGGGCTTAGCTAAAGGATTAGTAGGATGCATATAAGGCTTAAAGATAGTATCAAACATATTAGGGGGAATAAGGCTATAGGGATCTTGGTATATAGTGAAGTGAGAGGGACTAGTCATAACATGATCCTTAAGTATGCTCCTAAGAGATTCTTTGGAAACTAGATACGTTCCATGTGAACACACCATATCTACCCTATGAACAAGAAGAATAATGATAAAATTATGAATTGTATAAGATATAATGTGATATTATAAATGGAAAGATTGATTAAAAAGAATGATAATAAAGGATGTCAATTTCTCTAGCCTGAACAAGACCTCCAATAAATGTGTTATTTAAAGTATAACCATCATCATAATCAACTATATTAAGATGAATTTTACATGTAGGTATGATCTTCTCATCAGAGGTGGTGTGATAAATATAGTGTTGAGTCTTCATTAAGACTAAGGGTATATCATCACTAGATGGTTGATAGGAATACATCTTCAAAGATTTTGGAAGTTGGGAAATGAGATGAGAAGATAGATAATAATTTTTTATCTTGAGGTTAATCTCATATGGCTCATAATCATTAGAATCTAAGAGGTTATGTTGTATATTCCTTATGAGTTTAGTGTGATCATGATAACTTTTTGTAGAGTGTTAAGCACGGGATATACTAAGAGGGGGGTGAATCAGTATATCATATATCTTATAAAACTTTCCCTTTATCAAATTCTACTTAATCAAACATTCAAGATATGCAATAAAACTCAAACAATAAACATCACACAAGATAGAGAGAGACACTAGATATAACGTGGAAACCCAATGTGGGGAAAACCATGAAGAACAATCTCAAGTATATTCATGAGAAACAATCCATAGGAGCACCATACCCCTTTGCCGAGTACCAACCCAGCTACAATTTGTGAGCACCAACCCACAGGAGCTTTAAACCCCTTTTCCTAGCACCAACCCAACAACTATTCATGAGCACCAACCCACAAGAGCAACAACCCCTTTATTGAGCACCAACCCACAGGAGTTTTAAACCCCTTTTCCTAGCATTCGTGAGAACCAACCCATAGGAGCACCAACCCCTTTATGTATACCACACACCTATCTCTCAATGTTGATATCTCAACAAATGATAGTTCAATACAACATCTCTTTCCTCTCTCTCACCTTTGATCTTCTAAGCTAGATATAACAAATACAAATCATATTCATCTCTCACAATTGCTCTTCTAAGATAGATATTACAATATCAAAACAACCTCTATTTTCCATATTACAAATGGCTTCTCAAGCCTTTATTTATAGCTTTCCAAATGACCTTTGGCCTTCCCCCTTTGTGACCCTTCAATCCTCATGGAAAATGGTGCCAAACTTGTATGACCCTTCATATTCAAGTCTTTTAAAAGTCATGTGGTGACACTTCATGATCAAAAACGTCCTCCCCACATTTGTCCTTATCTTTGGTGACTTTTCATATTCCTCAAAGTGTCCCTTCATGAGAAATTGCACCCTTACTCTTTTGTCTTAACTTGGTGACTCATGGTATTCCCCAAGATGATTCTTCATGGGAAAATGCATCCCATCCTTCTTTTGTCTTTATCCCATGGCTCTTCAACTTCTCCATGGGCCCTTCTTTTGTCTGATATGCAACCAACAATATATTTGTTAATATTAAATAAATATTAACTCATATTAGCCAAGATAAACAACATTAAATGCAATGGGGCCTTTATCACCAATAATGCTAAACCTTTGATATCAATGACAATATTTCCAACAATATCCCCCTTTGTCATTGATGGCAACCTCAATCCTGAAACTGCCACATCCTATCACCTACACATACCATCATCTGAAAACATACAGTAACTCCCCCTTACTGTAGCAACCTGTACCTATTCCTTGTACCTATTTTTTGCACCTGTATCTGTACCTGTTATTCTCCCCCTTTGAAATCAATGGAAAAGGGCCTACCTAGAGCTAACACTTAGCTCCCTCTCACTTGATGGTGAACATCAATGGCAGGAAGTAATAGAAATTACTCCCAACTCTTCTCGCTGATCTTTGAATGTATCCTTTGATCATGCCTTTGAGAATATATCTGACAATACATACACATTTTTCCCTATCCTTTGAGCATCTGAAATCAACTCATTTGAATCTTTTCTTCTGATCTCACAACCTTCTTTATGAAATTTTAATGTATATGTTTGATCACATATTTGACTAACACTCAATAGATTATGCTTAAGACTTTTTACATAGAAAACATTTTTAGTCTTAGTTCTACCATAATCCAAACTCAAAGTACCTTTTCCAGCTATCCTGGCAGTGGTTTTATCTCTGAATATCACTGTACCACCATTGATCTTCTTTAGAGATATGAATTTAATTTTATCTCTTGTCATATGCCTCGAACATCCGCTATCAATTAACCATGGCTGATTTTTACCTCTTACATACAGGGCTATCTGAACCATCATAGAATCTTCATGTTGTTTCTTCTACCATGAACATGTCTGAACCTTCTTCTTGATGAATGGTGCTTTGAAACTCTGATCCTTTTTGACTGAATTGAACACACTTCTACAATATCGAGCTATGTGTCTGGAATTGTTGCACTTGTAGCATACTATGGTCTCTTCATCAAAACTTGATAGAGGAGCAAAAGAGTTGTGGCTTCTACTTGACTCTACTTGACTTTCCTTCTCCTTATTTCTAAAATTGTTAGCTCCTTTTCTACATTTTAATTTCTTGTGACCATATCCATTACAATAAAAACAATAGCCATATAAATAAGACATATCTATATATCTCTGACCTAATTGCCTTTTGTAGCTTTGTTCCTTCCAACCTTCTCTGTTTGGAATGCCCTCTGTAATCTTCACTTCTTCCCTTTTTGTTTCCTCTTGTGTAAGAGATTTAACATAGCTCTTTTTCTTTTCAAAACTGATACCTATCTTATCTGAATATGCTTTTTGACTTTCCAATATCTTATTCAGCATGTTAGTGTTATCTTCAAATTTTGAATCACTAACTACTTTACCATTGACTACTTTCTTAATATCTTATTTTAAAGAGGCAATTTCAATAACATACCTTTCAAAATCTTTTCTTGATATTTCAAACTGTGCTGTGAGATCTTCTTCATTCTTCTTGGCTTTGTCAAAGTGTGCTTGTAGATCTTCAATCATTTCCTTGGACTCTTGTTCTTTTTTCTTGATCTGGCACTTTAATCTTTGATTCTTCTTCTGAACAGCTTCTAACTCTTCTAAGGCAAAAATGAGCTCTCCTTCCATATTCACTATTGATGCTTTAAAATTGTGCTTGATTTTAATCAACAACAATGGGAAGTCCTAAGCTGTGGGACAATACGGCTTAAGAACAACCTCTAGATTTTAGAGAAGCTGGCTCTTCTTTTGGATTGGGTGTCGGGGAAAAGGGATAGGAGACTAAATAGAAATGCAAAATGCAAGAATTGAAACCTAGCTATGGTGATGCACCTAAATGTAATCTTAATCCTAACCTGAGCACAATGAGACTATTATATGATTCTATTACATTTAAGCGCAGACAAGTGCATGATCAATGTAAAAGATTGGAATAATAGAAACAGAGGCTCAAAATAGGGGAGTCTTTTGCTGAAATACATGAATTGTCAACAAAGGCATAGTGTTCAATCTTCTTAATAGAATCCTTCACTCACATCAAAGGCACAAAATTCATGCATAGTTATGTAGAACTTTAGACTCCAAAAAATGGGACAGAAGCAAATAACATTTCCAATCACAATACTAGAAAATCTACAGCTACTTTGCAAATGACATAGATAACACCAACCAAGGCATGGAGCTTAAATTTCCTTAATTCATTTAGCCATATAAAGGGCACAAAAACATGCACAATTACATCAACTATACGACTCAAGAAAATTAAGACAAGAGCAAATGATATTACTGGTCAAAATTATAGGAAGTCTAAACTATGAGAAATTCCACCCCATTATATTTTACAAACTTGCTTATATAGCCTTGGGTGTTTCCTTCGATCACTTCCTTTCCCATGAAATTCCACTCCATCCTTCAATCGCAGGGGACAAAATAGATGGTGCATTCAATGCCTTGGATGCATCCTGGTCTTATCAGGAACTACCCTGACTGCGACATGGCAATCCATGTCTAGTACCTCTCTTTGCACTAGAAATTCCTCATTCCATCATCTGTTGGATGCTCAACTATCCACTTTGCCTCTACTGCTAGGGGACAAACAAATAACATCTTCAATGCTTATAAACCCCCAAAAAATCTACTTGGTGCACTGTTCCATCTACTCGACTTAACTCCACCGGATTTTCCCTCTATTTCACTTTAACAAATAGACGGACACTGTATTCTATTAGATACAGGAGAGGAAACTTAGCTGATTCATGAAAATTGTCTTTATGGTCTAGGAGGCACTGAAGGACAACACTTGGCACCTTCCACCGGATTCATTGAAGACATGCGGCTGTCTCTACTTCTCTTTGGTTGTGCCGTAATATCATTTGGGACACATATCGGACTCCTATGGTTGGTGACACTTGGTAGCTTCCATAGACCTTTGAAGTAACAACCAGGACCCACCACCATTTTATATTTGTCAATGGAGCTTGATGATGATTCTCTCAGACATTGACATGTGGAAGCTTATGCGGCTTCGAAGAAGATAAGTGGCATCTTTTGCTTCTTCATCTAGGGGTATGTGGTGCTTTCTATTGCCTTTTGGGGATAGAGTAGAAGGGGACCAAAGAGTGACACTTGGAAGCTTTTGCTACTTTGTAGCAATGAAGAAAAATAAGAAATGCCTTTATGCGTTAAATGGAAAGCATTGGACTCACATCTTCCCAGATGCTGACACATGGCAATCTCCACTGCTTCATCAAAAGGGTTCAAGGCCTCTACAACTGCCACTTGGCGCTGTCCACTCTATTGCTACTTAGCTCATTGAAATGAAATGCAGATGCCAATATGGGATGTGAATGTTTCCATGTGGTGCATTTTGCTTAACTGCTACTGGATACATGGCACATTCTATGGTTCTCCAAAAAGTTACAAAAGGTGTTTGAAGGATGCCAGTTATCTAGCTTCATCTCCCAGAGATTGACACTTGGTGACCTCCACTCAAATTCAAAACTTAGGCAAAAAGAGACAAAGGAAACAAAAAGGGGAAATGGTCTCACAGCCAGAGAATGACACTTGGTAGCTTCCACTGCACTCTGACACCTAGTCAAAACAAACTGGCCCTCTGCATCAAAAATCTGTGGCTTCATCCAAGACGTGCAAGAATAAAAGTTGCAGCACTTGGATTAAAAAATAAATTAAATATGACGTAGAGTAAAAATTACTCTATAGTTATTGGTGACCACCAAGACTTTTGATCCTGCTCAAAAATAACCCAACTCCCGCTATGTGGCCACGTGCTCAAAGAACACTTATTTAAAAGAATAGAGCAAGAAAGAAAGAATGGGAAAATAGAGCAACAAACTGAAAGCAAACTACTATATATAGTTAACCAGGTATATTTTCCTCCCTCCTAAATCAAAAGGAACATTTCTAAAGTCCCCTTCCTGGCAAGAAGACTTACGATGGCAGACAAGTGGCTAAAAGACAAAGAGATTTGGTGACTTGCTCCTCTTGCCTATCACCTTGCTTGGCTGGTATTTGAGTGAATTAGATTTGAACATGCTCCCAACATATGTATACTTTGCTTGTGCTCGGAAGCTTTTTGAATGTGGGTCCCTCGTACTGGTGCCTTTCACCAAGAAATCAATGGCTGTTGGTTTATCACCTTTAGCTATTTGATATGCATAACCCCTTCTACCCCATGCTTGGGTTCCATTGCATGATCATCCTCTGTGGTGACTTCACCCCCTTGAAAGGATAACTCTAAAGGCTCACATCCCCTCTACATATTTGAATCTCAAGGCTTTCTTCTCCATCTGAAACCAGATCATAGCCTTCTTAAAGAATAGTGCCTCCTGTCTCAATGACTTGGTCAAGGGAGTGTCCATGTTCCTCCATATCCTCTTACAGAGTGAGGAAAAATCAGAAATGATCTCCTCCTCATCAGAAGTTAAGGAAAAAGCTTGTGGCTCATCCTCTTGCTTATCAAAAGGGGAATCTATGGTGATTTCCTCTTCTATACTGATGAAATCCTCTTGACTAGCCATGAATTGAGTGCACTCCTCTGCAAAGTTTCCAGCTGCTTCATCATCTTCTTTGGTCCAACTTAGAAACTTGTCATTATGATGAAAGATTTAGGGAGTGGTATAAGAAGTTTTTTCTGACGTGGGCTTATAGGAATATTCATGGAAGTGGGGAGCTTTTTGAGGAATGGTGGGGGAGATTTGAGGAAGAAGTGAGGGTCCGGAGTCCTCCTCCCTTGCTGCTAACATGGACTCTACATTATTGGGGAATTGGCCTTGACAAGTTTGACCTTGCCCATGAATAGGGCTGGCATATGCCTAATCTAGAATTTGTGGCAATGGATATGAAGTTTGGTAGACTTGGTAAGGCTGGTTCTCATGAACGCTTAGCCTTTCTTCTAGAAATACAATCAATCCACACACATCCAACATTTTATATGTAAGTTCTTGCTAGTTTGCCCTTTCAATCGGATCCCACTCACTTTTGATCAAGTCTATTTCTTCCCTCACTTGATAGATGACATGACAAGGAATTTCTTGGCCACATCACCTTTTGTTATCAAGCTCTAACACATATTTTTAAAATCCTAACAATGCTTTTTTGAAAGTGAAAATAAGGTTAGGTTGAACATGGGGTGTGACATATTAGGGGGGCTAGGCATAAGACTGGTATGGCTCATAACAATATGCATCCTCATTACTTGACATGATTCTAGGAGAATCTTGTTCTTGATTAAATATATAAGGGGAATAAGACTCATAGCTATGAGTAGCAGAATTATACATACCAAAAGGTGATTTCCTAATGGCACCAGGGCTGCTTAACCAACTGATTCAACTCAGAGTCACCATTGGTGTTGATAGATCAAATACCTCCACAAGCTAATTGGCTGAAGAACACACCAAAAATTCTTCAACTCTTTGAAATATTAGTCCCACCGAGTGTGCCAGAAATTATTGATGCTTTAAAATTGTGCTTGATTTTAATCAACAATAGTGGGAAGTCCTAAGCTATGGGACAATTGCGGCTTAGGAACAACCTCCAGATTTTAGAGAAGCTGGCTCTTCTTTTGGATTGGTGTTGGGGAAAAGGGATAGGAGACTAAACAGAAATGCAAAATGTAAGAATTGAAACCTAGCTATGGTGATGCGCCTGAGTGTAATCCTAATCCTAACCTGAGCACAGTGAGACTATTATATGATTTTATTACATTTAAGAGCAGACAAGTGCATGATCAATGTAAAATATTGGAATAACAAAAATAGAGGCTCAAAATAGGGGAGTCTTTTGCTGAGATACAAGAATTATCAACAAAGGCATAGTGTTCAATCTTCTTAATAAAATCCTTCACTCAAATTAGAGGCACAAAAGTCACACACAATTATGTAGAACTTCAGAGTCTAGAAAATGGGACAGAAGCAAATAACATTTCTAATCACAACACTAGAAAATCTATAGCATAGACTACTTTGCAAATGACATAGATAACAACAACCAAGGCATGGAGCTTAAATTTCCTTAATTCATTTAGCCACATAAAGGGCACAAAAACATGCATGATTACATCAACTATACGACTCAAGAAAATTAAGACAAGAGCAAATGATATTACTGGTCAAAATTATAGGAAGTCTAAACTATGAGAAATTCCCCCCCATTAGATTTTACAAACTTGCTTAAATAGCCTTAGGTGTCTCCTTCGATCACTTCTTTTCCCACGTAATTCCACTCCATGCTTCACTCATAGGGGACAAAATAGATGGTGCATTCAATGCCTTGGATGCATCCTAGTCTTATCAGGAACTGCCCTGACTGTGGCATGGCAATCCATGTCTAGTACCTCTCTTCACACCAAAAGTTCCTCGTTCCATCATTTGCTAGCCACTCAACTGTCCACTCTGCCTCTACTACTAGGGGACAAACGGATGGCATCTTCAATGCTTAGAATCCCCTAAAAAATCTACATGATGCACTGTTCCATCTACTCAACTTAACTCTACCTGATTTTCCCTCCATTTCACTTTAACAGATAAATGGACACTTTGTTCTATTAGAGACGGGAGAGGACACTTAGCCAATTCATGAAAATTATCTTTATGGTCTAGGAGGCATTGAATGATGACACTTGGCACCTTCCTCCAGATTCATCAAAGACACGTGGCTCTCTCTGTTTCTCTTTGGTTGTGTTGTAATATCATTCGAGACACATATCAGACTCCTACGAATGGTGACACTTGGCAACTTCTGTAGACCTTTGAAGTAACAACTGGGACCCACCACTATTTTATATTTGTCAATGAAGCTTGACGATGATTCTCTCAAGTGTTGACATGTGGAAGCTTCTGCGGCTTTGAGGAAGATAAGTGGCATCTTTCGCTTCTTCATCTAGGGGTACGTGGCACTTTTTGCTGCCTTTTGGGGATAGAGTAGAAGGGGACCAGAGAGTGACACTTGGAAGATTCTATTACTTTGTGGCACTTAAGCAAAATAAAATGATGCCTTTATGCATTGAATGGAAAGAATTAGACTCACATCTTCCTGGATGTTGACACATGACGATCTCTGTTGCTTCGTCAAAAGGGTTCAGGGCCTCTACAACTGCCACTTGGTGCTATCCGCTCTACTGCTGCTTAACTCATTGAAATGAAATACATATGCTGATATGGGATGCAAATGCTACCACATGGTGCATTCCACTTAACTGCTATTGGATATGTGGCACATTCTGTGGTTCTCTAAAAAGTTACGAAAGGTGTTCGAAGGACGCCAGCTGTCCAGCTTCATCTCCCAGAGATTGACACTTGGTGACCTCCGCTTTAATTCAAAACTTAGCCAAAAAGAGATGAAGGAAACAAAAAGGGGAAATGGTCTCACAGCTAGAGAATGACACTTGGCATCTTCCGCTGCACTCTGACACTTAGTCAAAACAAATAGGCCCTCTGCATCAAAACTCTATGGCCTCATCCAAGACGTGCAGGAATAAAAGTTGCAGTGCTTGGATTAAAGAATAAATTAAATATGACGTAGAGTAAAAATTACTCTACATTCACTTCAAATTCCTCTTCTTCTTCTTGATCATCTTCATGTATGGCCATGAATAGAATCTCTTCTTCTTCTGAATCACTGACTCCACTATCTTCGCATAACCTAGGATCTTTAGAATACAGGCTCTTCTTCTCGAATCCCTTCTTATATTTTCCTTTGAAATTCTTCTTATATGTAGGCTTTTCTTCTTCATTATCATTAACCTTATCTGGGCATCTATCTAAAAAATGTCCAATCTTTCCATAATTAAAAATTTTAAAAGGTAATTTTCCTTGATATTTACATGTTCCTCTTTTCAGCTTGCCAATGAAAAGTCCTCTATTGTCATCTTCATCATCACTGGAACTATCACTTGATTCTTGAACCTTAGCTTTCTCTTTCTTTGATGTCTTGAAAGTTGCTTCTCTCTTTGAGGGTTTATCTTGTTCTGTCCGCATTTCATATGCCGTGAGAATACCATGAAGCTCATCCATCTTTAGCTTGGCTAAATTCTTCATCTCCTCAATTGCCAAATCCTTTGCATCATATCTCATTGGTAGAGATCTCAAAACCTCTTGCTCCACCATTGACTCATCCAACATTTCTCCAAGACCTTGAATCTGATTTATGACTTGATCAACTCACAAAATATAACTTGATATATCTTCTTCTTCTTCCATCTTCAAACTTTCAAACTTCTTTTCTACCAGAGTAATTGTAGATGTCTGTGGCTCTTCATATTCCTCCACCATTGCTTTCCATATGTTGAATCCAAGGGCCATCAAATAAACCTTCATTCTCATGCTCTAAAAGGCATAATTTGTTCCATCAAACAAAGGTGCCTTATTTGTATAAAATCTTTCCTGTGACCCAACCATTATGCTTTCCCAATCTACCTTCAAGCTGTAAAACTTTTCAAAAAGGAACCTCCTCTGATACCAATTATTAAGCATGGGGTATACTGAGAGGGGGGGTGAATCAGTATATCATATATCTTATAAAACTTTCCCTTTATCAAATTCCACTTAATCAAACATTCAATATATGCAATAAAACTCAAACAATAAACATCACACAAGATAGAGAGAGACACTAGATATAACGTGGAAACCCAATGTGGGAAAAACCACAGAGAACAATCTCAAGTATATTCATGAGAAACAACCCACAAGAGCACCATACCCCTTTGCCAAGTACCAACCCAACTACAATTCATGAGCACCAACCCACAGGAGCTTCAAACTACTTTGCCAAGCACCAACCCAACAACTGTTCATGAGCACCAACCCACAGGAGCACCAACCCCTTTGCCGAGCACCAACTCAGCAACAATTCATGAGCACCAACCCATAAGAGCACCAACCCCTTTGTGTATACCACACACCTATCTCTCAAAGTTGCTATCTCAATAAATGATAGCTCAATACAACATCTCTTTCCTCTCTCTCACCTTTGCTCTTCTAAGCTAGATATAACAAATACAAATCATATTCATCTCTCACAATTGCTCTTCTAAGCTAGATATTATAATATCAAAACAACCTCTATTTTCCATATTACAAATGGCTTCTCAAGCCTTTATTTATAACTTTCCAAATGACCTTTGGCCTTCCCCCTATGTGGCCCTTCAATCCTCATGGAAAATGGTGACAAATTTGTATGACCCTTCATATTCAAGCCTTTGAAAAGTCATGTGGTGACCCTTCATGATCAAAAACATCCTCCCTAGTTTTTTCCTTATCTTTAGTGACTTTTTGTATTCCTCAAAGTGTCCCTTCATGATAAATTGCACCCTTACTCCTTTGTCTTCACTTGGTGACTCTTGGTATTCCCCAAAATGACTCTTCAAGGGAAAATGCATCCCATCCTTCCTTTGTCTTTATCCCATGGCTCTTCAACTTCTCCATGGGCCCTTCTTTTGTCTCATATGCAACCAACAATATATTTGTTAATATTAAATAAATATTAACTCATATTAGCCAAGCAGAGTCATTTTGGGGAATACCAAGAGTCACCAAGTGAAGACAAAGGAGTAAGGGTGCAATTTATCATGAAGGGACACTTTGAGGAATACAAAAAGTCACTAAATAAATTTTAAGGTTATTAATAAGTAATGATTAATAACATACATGCTTGAGTAAATTCTTAACAACTATTTGTTTTTGTGTTATGAAATATTTTATTTAATTATATCTACCTCATGAAGATTGACTTGAAGTGATGTGGGTGATGTTGATTGTTACATTCATTAAGGCTCCAACTAGATGTTAATTTTAAGCATTCATTTATGAAGGATTGAATCAATTATGGTTAAATTAAGAATGGACTAAATTTATTGTAAAATATTCGTAATATAACACTAATGTGTAATGTTGGTGGAAAGTAATAAGATCCATAATAAGATTTAAATATCCTAAAGTTTGGGTGATATTTTCATGAGGACAATCAATATGTTATAAAAAATTATAAAAATGGATTGATTTAGAGTGAATAGGCTATATATATATAGCTAAAGATGAAAGTGTTTACATTTTATGCTCATAAAAATATCCTTTGATCAATAGTGGGAATTTATAAAATGGAATGTTGATAATTTCCTATGATGTCTAGCCATAGAGATGGTTTTTGTTCTAATATGTGGGTACACCATTAAATTATAATTGTTGATTTCATCCTGAAAGACCATTTAATCTAATGTACAAATCACGTACAATTTAGTTGTGGCAACTCAATCTTATTCATGTTTTGGCATTACCTTATCTTTAATTTGTAGTGACTTTTCAAAGCAGCTTGCAACAAGATATAGGAGTTGCTACAAGCTAGTAAATTTATGCTTAGAAAAATATACATGTGTAATAAAAAATGGAAACACTATAGATTCATACTAAAATATTTAAATCATAAAAATAAATATATACACCATTTATACCATGTGATATAAATGATAAATATGGATACAAAGCTATGTATGAGCACAACAATATCATAGTTGCATAAATTACTACTAAAAGAAAATGAAATGACAAGTTGGCAATAAATCGAGATCTCTACATTATTAGTGATTATAAGATTTGAGTTGTCATATCATGAAAGATATGGGTTGTTCCAATGAATAAATTTTTGTGATTAAACAATTTATAGGCACCCTGTAAGTCTTAAAATTGGTTTATCCACCATTTAGAAGATATATGGGTGATGGTGAAGGATTTGGAGATTTTGGTATTCAATTATTTCATTGATTATGGCCGGTATTAAGTATATATAAGAATTTTGTAAATAAGTAAGATAGTTATATGTGTATCCTAAACATGGATGAGTGGTTAAGAGTGTTTGAGAGAAACTATGGTTAGGATGACAAGATCAACATGTTGTCCAACTAATTTGATTACTTTAGGATATTTCTTCATTTTTTCCAATCTTCCTTAACCATTTATTAGGTTACATTTATATAGGTGGATACGTATTTGATTCAATTTAAAAACAATGGAATATAAATGTAGACATTTTTAACTTATTTAAAATTTAAAAATTTAAGATTATTCCATTATATGATTTAAACATTTATAAAAAAGAAAAAGAAAATGTAAAAATAAAATGGTGCAACCTTACTTGCGAATGAATGTGGTTCAAGGATTGGATCATCTATTAGTAATGTACTATTTTTATTTATTTCATAACCCTCTTTGGATAGGTCTCATTATTATGAGTGATTTATATGTAGTAATTCTACACTTGAATGTGGATAGAATTTAGCGGGTGTAAATGTTATAATTTCATTATTACATATTGGATAAGCTAGATTATCACTAAGGATATATGTAGGTTTGGCATTAAATCAAGATTTTTTTTGGAGAATTTATACCAAGATATTATTTATTTTGGATAGCAAGACCATTTATGGTTTTTGGTTTTGCTAAGCCCAACCTTTTTGATGGTTACTAGTTTTGAGATGGTGGCTACCATGACTAGTCTAAACATTTTTTTTTAAATTAAATTTATGGTTGTTTTAGTTTTTTACATTGATAAGATGATGTTGGTATTGTATTAATATCATTAATTATATACAACATTTTTGAAACATAATCATAAAAGAAAATATTTCAATAATAGAGGGTCACTAAGCATACCTAAATTTCTTCACATTGGTGGCCAAGGTGCATTTTGAGATAAAAATAAGACACGATCACTTTCATCCCAATTTTATATAGATATTATCTATTTTATTTTGTATTCATTTGAAAAAATAGCTTGGAATTTACACTCAGTTTTATATTTACAATAATCAAGGTGATAACCAATAAAAAATCATATCTACCAATTAATATTGAACCATCAAATCTCCTTCTATGAATTTGAGAGTTATTTGTTTCCTTTTGTCATGAAATGTGATCCATTTTTTTTATAATATCTTGAATTATTATTCCATTTAAAATTATAGAAATAAAATCTATAGATGTTTGCAACACTATTGTTATAAGAATAAGAGCATTTGAACTACATTCATTAAGAATGCTAAAAAAGTATAACTTTTTATTAGTGTGGCTCCCTTATTAATTTATTATTTAGTTCTATAATTTGAATGTGGGGGTCAATGGTCAAAAATTCCCAATGGGGTAAATGGTCCTTCATCATTCATCACTAAATAAATTTTCTTATTCATCTTTGAACCATATTTAACATATGGGTTTTGTATTAATTTAGTGTCCACAACATTTGTGACATTTATTTCTCAAGTTATTTGCTATAGGTCACTCTTTTATATAAATGTGTAATAGCTATTAGTACATGTGAATCTTTCGTAATTGGTGTTGGATAAAATATAATTTCAATTGGTACAAGTTAATTTTAGTCATCAATAGATGCAAATTTTCCTATTATTGTGGGTTAATTTAAAAAAATTCATAGATTTTGCAATCACAACTATAAATACTACTAAGTGTTATTTTTATAGGTGATCCTCTTTTATTAGTAGGTGTAGGAATTTATATATGCACATGTGTAGTAATTATTCTCTTATCCATGTGTTCAAGCATTTTTTATACAAGTAATTGATATGAGGACCCATTCCTTATAAGTACATATAGTTATTTTTGTAGGAGCAAGTCCTAGCATTTGTCTATTCTTATAAAAGGTGTATGATATTTTATAAGAGTAATTGATGCATATTATATCTTCTTACCAATAGGTGTAGTATCAATTTTTGTAAGTTGATCTCGTTTGATAGGTGAAAAAATTTCTACAAAATAAATTTTTATATCTTAGTTGTTACCAACAGGTTTAAGAGCAAGTGTTATTGGTTGATTTTCACTAATAAGTTCATAGGCAATTATTACAGGCACATGCTCATGGATTCCCTCATAAATATTAATTGTATCCTCTTTTGATACTCTAGTTCCAACATTTAACATGTTTTTAATTTCTTTTAACTCATTAATCCTAGATATGAGAGCTTGTAACTTTAAACCCAATTTTATGTTATCTACATCATCACCAGTATTTATGATTGAAGCTTCCTCAATTTTGCATATCTTATCCACTACTTCATTTGCACAAGGTTATTCATTTTTTTTTTTGGAATTTTCCTAATGAATACTATGTTATATAGAGACAAAAATGGAACCTAAGTTTATACCTATAATAAAAATGGAACATTTTTATCTCTAATTTTTACTTGTGAAAAAAATAAAGTTAATGTAGAAAGCAATATATTTTATTCTTATAAGTAGTAAATTTTATATTTAAATAAGAAAATATAACCCAACCTTATAATATATTACTAGGGTAAGTGCACAGAGTTGGTGAGCCTAAAAGTGGACACATTTTGCACTCAAACTAATGTAAATGTTTCCACATATATAGTTTTAAAAAAGTGCATATGTAGTCTTCATACATAAGGTCATAAATTACTGAGCTAGGATTGCATACACATTATTTTTGTTATGAAAATGCATATAGAGAATAGTTTACTATTACATTAACATGTATAATACATAAATAAAATAAAGTTTAAAGTATAGAATTACATTTATATAGGAACATCTAGTTTCTTATAATTTAAGTTATACTTTATTTATATACTTTAGGATATTTGAAAGTGGTTTTAGAACTCTATAGATATAACGAAAATTATAGGTTTTAGATGATCCTATCTTATTTTAGACATAATCAAATTCTAGGGTTTTGAAGTTTCAAACTTAACCATATTGTAGGGTTTCATGATTTCAAGGAGACATCATATGAGGTATGAAGGTTGTATGAAATGATGTAGGTATGATAAAATAGTATGAGCACATATCTAATAAAGTGACAAAAGTCAATCCTATCCCATTCCCTATGCATGCCTTAAGGAATACACTATGTGGGAAATGCATTAATGAGCCCCTAATGCATTCATGAACCACATAATGCATAAAATAATACACAACATGATTTATAGTTTTTGGATACATTTTAACAACAATCCCATAAATAAAACACACACCTCACTTCTTTCATTCGATGGATTGTGGATATTTCTTATAGATTTTGAAAATTTAAGCATATTTTTTACTTTATCCATTATTCTTGGTTAATCAACCATCTCTGTTGATTAATATCCAGTTAGAAATCCTTGGCATTTTGATTGAACCCTTTACCCTAAACCCTAAGCCCTATACTTTAAACCATATTCCCTAAATGTTAAACTCTAAATCATATACCATAAAACCTAAACCAATTTATTTATCCCAAATTAACATCCTTTCTAGTAATAACTATGTTTATAAGGCATGATTATCCCCAAAGCACATCACTAATTTCCCCAATTGACTAATGACCTTAATCTATGATGACATTTTGTCTAATTGAGTCAAAAATCACTTTATGTAGACATAAATAGGTTCAATGATCTCAAATTATCTCTAATTAGATTCATGATTTAACCCTTTACCCTAAAAGCTATACATTATACCTATACCTTAAGTATTAAACCCTAAACCCTAAATCAATTGACCTATCCCTAACTAACATTATTTAGAGTAATAATTATTTCCATAGGCTGAATTTGGCCCAAATTGCATCACTTATTACCCTAATTGACTATAACTTGTGATGCCATTGGGGCTTTTTCCCTAAAATCACATTATATAGTTGCAAGTAGGTTTAATGAGCTAAAATTATTTCCAATTACGTTTAGGATTGGACCCTATACCATAAACCATAAACCACTTAGCTTAAACCTTAAGCCCTATGTTGTAAACTATTTAAACCCTAAACAAATCATTTTAGCAATAATTAATAAAATTTAAATAATAATGAAGATCATATTGCTTGATTTGTCATTAATTACATGAATAATTTGCATAATTGATTAATTGGATCAATCTATGATGACATAAAAAATAATTAAGCCTAAAATTAAGTTTTATTGTCATAAATAAGTTAAATAAGCTCAAATTACCCCCAATTACTTTAAAATTGGACATTATAGCATAAACCCTAACCCCTATACCTTAAATAATATGCCCTAAACCATAACCTAAAATCATAAAACCTAAACCATAAACCATTATATTAAACCAAAATTAATATCCTTTACAGTAATAATTACATTAACAAGGCTCAATTTAGCCCAAATCGCATCATTGATTACCTTAATTAACTAATTTGCTCATTTTGTGATGATGTTTTGGATAATTGAGCCTAAATTCAAATTATGTAGTCATAAATAGGTTCAACAAGATTATATTGGCCCCAATTACCTCTTTGATTGGACTATATACTTGAAACCCTAAAAATTATGTCCAATACCCTAAGCACTAAACCCTAAAACATAAATTATGAACCCTAGATCCAAAATTAATTGATTTAACCCTAAATAACATCATTTAGAGTAATAATTATTTTCATAAGGATCAATGTATCCTAATTCACATCACTTATTTCTCCAATTGACTAACTGGCTCAACATGTAATGACATTAGGGCTAATTATGCCCAAAACCACATTTTTTAGTCAAACATAGGATCATCAAGCTCTAATTAGCTCAGATTGCATTCATTATTAGACATTATACCCTAAAACCTAAATCATATAAATTAAATACAAATCTTGAATCCCTATACCCTAAATTGTAAGCTCTTTAAACCTAAAACCTATCATTTTAGCCCCAATTAACATCATTTAGACTAGGAATTAGGTTCACAAGGCTCAATCTAGTAAAAATCACATCACTAATTATGATAAATCACTAATTGGCTCAATATGTGGTGACATGGGGATAATTGAGCCTAAAGTCATATTATATAGTCAAGAATAGACTTAACAAGCTTAAATTATCCCCAATTGCTTTTGAAATTTAACCCTTTATCCTAAACCCTAAACCTTTTAGGTTTAACCCTAAAACACAAACCTTAAACCATAAATCATAAATTGTAAATCATAAACTAATTAATTTAGCCTAAATTAATAGCCTTTAGGGAAAATTTAGGTTTAAGGGGCATAATTTAGCCCAAATTGCATTAATGATTCCCCCAATTGACTAATTATTTAAATATTTTGATGACACTAGAGGTAATTGAGGCCAAAATAACATTATGTAGTCATAAATAGGTTCATAAATTAGACCCAATTGCCTTCGTGATTGGACCCTATAACATATGACCTATAACCTAAATATTATATGTCATATGTTAAGCCCTAAACCTTAAACCCTAATTTTTAAATTCTAAACCCTAAATCAATTAGTTTATCCCTAATTAACATTGTTTAAAATAATAATTATTTTCATAGGAATCAATTTATCCCAAATTTGATCATTTATTTCCATATTTGATTAAATGGTTAAATATGTAATAACATTAGTGCTAATTATGCTAAAAATCATAGTCTATAGTCACAATTAGGTTCAATGAGCTCAATTGGGCCCCAAATACTTTTATGATTTGAACCTATACCCTATACCCTAGACCTATTTTTATTTCCATTTCCAATTAACATAATTTAGACTAAGAATTAGGTTCATAACACATAATTTGGCCTAAATCACATCACTATTTTCCCCAATCGACTAATGCTTATATTTATCAAAATATAGCTAAACTATCCATGATCTATAGAATGAAAGAAGTGATGGAATTGTTTTATTTTTGGGAATGATGTTATAAATGTACCCCATAAATTTATATCATGTTCTGTATGGCATTGCACATTAGATGGTTCTTATATGCACTAGCATCTCATCGATGCATTTCTCCTAGAGTGTATGCCTTAAAGGATGTAAAAGGAATGGTGTGGGATCAGCTTATGGCACTTTATGATATATGTTATCATACTGTAATATCATACCTACTTCTATTCATGAAGTATTCAACCTCCTATAATGTATTTTTGAAATCATGAAACCTTAAAATATATGGCTTAGTCCAAAACCTGGAAACCCTATTATCTGACTAAGTTTGAAATACGATGGGAACTTATAAAACATATAATTTGCATTATATCTCCTAGAGGTCAAAACCCACTCTAAAACATATTGCAAATATATAAATTAAAAAATAAATTAAATTATAATAAACTATATTTGCCTATCTAAATGTAAACTTATACTTAAATGTTTATTTTATTTAATATTATGCATGCTAATGTAATAATAAATGATTCCACGTAAGCACTTTTATCACATAAATACCTTGTATGTGATTTTATATATTGAAACTACTAGGTGATTTTAATATCTAATATTAAAATATTCTATGTATGTGGTAGTTACACATATGGGATAAATCTGCATATGTAGTTATGCTATTTGACATTCGAATCACATGCCTCAAGGATCGGGAATGGATTAGATTCCTAAGCTTGAGGCATGGACCTATAAACACATAGTTGAATGCAGGTTGTTGAATAAAAATAATAGAATGCAAATTTAGTCATGTTAAACACTATAAAATTTATCAAAAAAATTCTTTAAAATATGACTATAATATTGAATACACTCTCCTCTTTCTAAGTATATATATTATTATATTTTTATTACTTTAAGGTTGTTATCAACATATATTTCTATGTATGTCTTTTTATAATGCTATACGTTGAAACTATACATGTTCATATTTGTATATATATCTTTTTATTCATTGATTCAAACCAATAAAAACTATATTATTACAAACTAGACCTAATTTTATGCACATTAAAAAAATACAAATTTTTATTTATTTTGAGGTAGTTAGGGGAATGTACGATCAACTATAAATTATTGATCATATTTGATGGTCTATTAAACTATGAAATTACTAAAAAAATATTCATTAATTAATTTAAAAAAATATAGGTTGTAAACTATATTATATTATCTAAATTTATAGCAAAGCGTTTAAACAAATGATCCTCAAAAAATGATGTGTAGAATCGAAAGATATCTATCCTGTTTTTTCAAAAAAATAGTACCACCTCTTTGAATTTTTTATGTTTGACCTACTTATACATGACCATTTAATTTTTTTTTAAAATTTTAGAAACTAGAATCGAAATATTATAATTCATGTTGCAAAGATATTTTTGAATTTTGAGTTTAGGTGTCTCAAATAATCCATACAATTTAAGATTTATTATTGTTTAGGAAAAACATGTCTAGTTAAGACCCTCTTTTCACCTCCAAATTCCATGCACTGACCCAATAATTGACACATATCCTTATAAATGACACCAAAAAGAGGAGTAAAATAAAAGCCATAAATTAAATAAAATAACAAGAATTCACATACACTTGTCCATAATCAACATAGGGGTGGCTGTTTGTTTTATTAATAATATTAATTCACTAATTGTCAAAATAAAGGCATGTTTTTTTCAAGGTATTGGCACTATATGTGTGACACTACTCACTTTTGAGATCTAGGTTAATAAGTGTTGTGTATAGGGAAACACACTTGTAGAAAGTCAATGCCATGAAAATAAATTACATGAATGAAATCTATAACTATCTTGTAATTTTACCATACCTTATTGAATTAAATGCATATAATTATAAATGGTTATGTAGGAAATTAGACACAAAATTAGAGGACATATATTGTAACTACTTTATATAAAATGATAGATAAAAACACACAGTGTAAATGGACATTTTTTCCACCATAATTCCTCTTTAGTGGGCTCTACCTCATATGGTGTTGCATTCCAATCCCATCCTATATACAACTAATTTACATCAAACTAATTTTATTTCATAAATGAAATCAAGGCAATGGAAGTATTGATACAATAGAATTATATAAATAATTAAAAAAAACAAATACACTCAAATGCTTAATTAATTTTAATTCTTATGAAATATTTTTTTTAATCTAATATCCAATAGATTTTATCTTAAATGGATAAGGCTTGGTATTATTCAGATGATATCTAAATTTTTAGAGTTACAACCATAAAGTAAAAAAATCTATAATAAAAAAGTAAATCAGAATACAAATTTGGATAATAAGACATTAAAACCATATGATATAAATAAAAATGCAATGATCAAATAAAAATGATGTTGCAAATAGCTATAATACCTTAAAACTTGTTAAAATAATTCTCACTTTTGACTAAGTTAGTTAAAAGTGGTTGAACAATGACAACTAGTCATAAATAACATACAATCACCTACAATAGTTTCTAGAGATGAGATTTAAGCAAATGTTATGATCGCTGAGAAATAGTAAATTTTATGGGTGTTACACAATAATCATTATGAATTCATTCTCATTTATAGCTGATGGTGTGAATGTATTTATGTAACCATATTTTAAATTATTCATTAGTAATACCATATGATAAAATCATTAACTCGTATGACTTTACTTTCAAATCATAGACCTTATACCATAATAATAATTATACATAACTTAGGTGGAGATTAAACTATTAAGCATGGGTTAGAGCTATAATAATGGAAATTAAAAAATTTATATAGGTTAATACTATGTGATATTTTGGCTTCATCAGTGAACAAGTTGTATAACACCTTGATTCTTTTATTACAAAATCATAAGTTTTTCTTGTGGTACTACTAGTCCTGCAAGTATGCAACAATCCATATCACTTTAAAGACAATATTACACCTCAAGGTAAGATCAAGAAATAGAGTTATAATTAATAATCATCCATGATATGGGACCATATCCCATAAGGAAAATAAATCTAGATGTGATTTTCTTATCATCAATAAAGCTTACTGACATAAATCTGCATATCCTATCTAGAAGAATTGATAATTCTTATTATATTCTAGGAAAATATCCATAATAACTTAAAATATATCTCAATATTATATTTTATTATTTTTAATTTCTCACATTTTTTCTTACATGAACTGATAAAGATAACTGACAACATAGTTGATATCAACCCTAGTTAAGTCAATTAAATGAGACTCCCAACAACTGACAAAAAAAAGTGAAATTTATTGGTGGTGATGGATTTAAATTATAAACTTGAATTATTGTCTCAATGTGTGTTACAATAGGATTGAATTTTATGATATAAAATTTATCAATAATAGTCATCACATAATTCATTTGAGACATAAATATGTGATCTCCATTTTGCCATACCTCCAAACCAAGACAATATTGTAGTACCATGAGATATGCCATATTCAATGAATATTTCAAATCATTATTTGTTAAATCATTCATCTTCATATATATTCCATTAATGAATATATTTTTTACATATAGTACAAGAATTGTAGCCTCCCCCTTTTTCTCCTTGAGCTAAAGATTTAAATAATATGGAATTTTTTGGAATCTAGAATATATGATATGTTCATCAATCTTGATGTATAAAGATTAGGTAAATTATTTGATACCATAAAAATGATTGATAAATATACTCATATTTTATTCTTAATGTAGTGTGAAAAACACCTATGGTTGGGTCATGTATACTTCCTCTTTTAGATCTCCATTTAGGAAGGCACATTTCATGCCCTTTTGATGAAATTATAAGCCAAACTATGTATCCATAAAAAAACACCATTATAATAGTATTTGTCTTGGATATGGGAGAAAAAGTATCCCCATAGTCAATGATTTATTTATGTGTATATCCCTTGTCTAAAATACTTGCCTTGTACTTGTCAAAGATGCCATGTAATTTTTAATTGGTCTTAAAGACCCACGTGCAACTACTAGGCTTATTCCCTATATTAAGTTCAATAAGATACCATGTATTGTTATTAATTAATGAATGATACTATGCATCCATGGCCTCTTTCCAATGCTTTGATTTTTTGGCTTCATGAATCATTAAGGGGTAAAAAATATTTTTCAAATTTTCTCATAGTAAAGAAATTCACCTCTATATGAGCCATGTTACAAGTCCTTGTTTCTAAATTTTAATTTATTGGGACTCCATACAATGTTGGATCTTGCATATTTCTTGTATACCACAGAGGCATACATTAAAAAATATTAGTGGATCATAGAGTTTGATTTCTTGGATGTCCATCATCATCGTCCTCATCCTCACTACTACTATAAACATTATAAATTTTTATAGGACTAATGCTTATATATGTGGTTGTGTGATAGGTGGTTTGGAATCACCCTTATCATCAAATACAACCTCTCCTATCATGTATAACTTACTCATTTTATGATTCCTGAGTTGGCAGTCTTTTGAATCTTCATTGTATCCAAGAAAAATGCATGTTAAGGATTTATTATGTAGTTTATTTTTATTATTTTTAGGGACATGCATATTTGATTTATAGTAAAAAACACAAATATGAATTAAATGAGGATTATGCCTGGTCCACGATTATTGTGGAATAATACCATTTAGTGTATTGGTGGGTGTTCAATTAAAAAGTTAGATCACTATGTAAACTATTTTTTTATAATATATATGAGGTATGTAAACTCCCTTATAGTGAAATTTATCTTGTATACAACACCACCATTTTTTTTGGAGTATAATGTCTAGTTAGCTACCATAAAATTTTGTGTTCCTTCAAAATTTTGGATAACTTCGTATTGGTTTATTATTCCCATAATTTGAGTGAAGGATATGAATGCAACAAGCATATTATTAATCCATAGTGCCTTTGAGTTCTTTGAAAACTTGATATTTAGTCTTTAATAAATTTACAAACATGTTTCATGATTAGTCATTAACAAAGATATGAAAATATTGTAAGTCATTACCACTAGGTCACATGTACCCCTCCAAAAAAATGATGTGCGCTACATATAATGGACTGGCTGATTGAAATGAACTTATGATAACTGAATATCTATGTTTTACTTATATCTAGACAATTAGAAAAAACATCAATATTCATATGTATGGAGGGAAGGCCTATAATCATGTTGTAACTTCTTAGTGAAATTAGGTACCCAAGACTCAAGTGTCCATATCTTTTGCCATAGATTACATGATTCTTTATCTTTTACAACTAAATCTTAATTATCTATGTGGAAAACATCTAGTTTGAATATTTATCATATACCAAATGATCTTATAACTAATTTTGAGATTCTAGACTTGTTTCTAATGATAAAAGATTTTCTCCCATCTTTTTGATCAAATTTAACCTTAATTTTAGGATCGAGAAATTAACATACAACTATAAGTATTATATATTGTTAGTCCTTGAACATATAGGGATTTTGTGATTTTACAAGCATGATTTACCAAAGATAAAAAAATATGACCACAACCATGAAAAATATATAATCAATTGTTAGAAAGATATACAATACCACAAAAAACCAAAATTTTCAAGGTGGTAACCCAATACTTCAATCTAGTCATGTGCCTTGTGGTAGTAGAATATATGTACTAGACTACATGGGGAGGAGTGATCTTCCCATTTTTTAAGTAAAAAAAAACATAATCCTCATATGAATAATCATTGTCTTCATTAATTTTCTCATGTTTATTCTATGGGGAAGGATTCTTCTTCATGTTGGGTGTGACTTTTGGTTTTTATATGGACATTTCTATTAGGTGGTCTTCTTGTTTCTAGATGAGCCTTGTGTAAATGCATTGCACAAATAATTTTTTGGTTCATGGTCTATATTTCCATAGATTATATAGACCTTCTTAGAATGATATCTATTCATTTTTAAAATTCAATGACTACTCTTGTTAGGTGATTTTTTTGAAGGATTCATATACCTCTTCCACTTCTGATGTGATGCAAGTGCATGTTACTTTTCTTGTTCTTTTTTTTCATGTACAAATTATTCTTGCTACAACATTTTAGCCAACTTTTCAAAATTTGTTTTATTATATAAGACATTTAGATAACTCTTGAAGATGTTATAGGGAGAGGGCACTAATATAAGTATTATGGGTACCATGGATTCATCTATCACTTTCTCACCAAACTATAGGAGGATGTTCACAATGTTACAACATGATGAAGTCAACTTTTTCATATGTTTGTAGTTTGATATAGTGAAGCTAAATTTTTAAATGAAGAATGGTAATATGGTTTTTGGATTTGTAGATGGTATTAATTTCATCCTAGGTTTCTTGGGTTAAAGTAACATCTTGGATATGAGGTTGGACCTCATCTTATGCCCTAAACATAATGATCAACTTCACCTTTTGGTTCACTTTATTAGACTTCCATTGTTGGTCAACACTTGAGTCATGTCAAGTGTATGTGCCATAAATTATATACATGTATCTTTAAATTTTAGGTAAATATTCATATTTTTATTCCATATAGAATAATTATTACCATGAATAATTTTTTTATTAGGTAGAAAAAATCTAGCGCAGTTTTTAACCATTACAAATTACAATGTTAAATATAAAAAATAATTAATTCCTTTAAAATAAAAATATTAAAGTAAACATATTTTCAAATTTATATTTAAGTGTCTATTTAAAACCTATACTCCTTTTTTTAACTTTTGGGTGTTTGTTATCTATGAAATACATAATTAATTTATTTTTTAGGGATGTACATAGACCTAAATAACCTAATTTTGAAAAGGAAATTGGAGAACTATAGGAATTGTAAAAAAATATTCTAAAGGATTATTTAATATTTACATTTTTTAAATTTTCACAAAAATTAAGACAATATTTATGCTAGGAGCTCTAGATATCGAATTAATTTGATTATAGACATTTTTTATGAAAAATTATTCTATCATAAAAACTGTAATAGATGGAGATTTTTTTTTTTTAAAACGTTATAAAGGGATTTTTTGGAACTCCAAAAAAACTTTTAGCCTATGGGTATTTTCAATAACTTAAATTTTATTTGGAGATGAAGATGTATTTGGTGCTATTTTGGTGAAACTACCTTTGCAAATAGATATTTTCTTCTTCTAACAATGATTTTATTTTAGAAACTAAATTTAAACAATTTATATGTTATATAATCCTATATTTCATCTTTCCAAATAATTTTAAACCATCATAAGTTGTTTAAAAATGAAGAATATGTCATTATTAGAATATTATAATATCTAGTTGTTATATAAAGAAACAACACTTTGATTTCATATATAGATCCAAAGATGCCTTCTTATTTTTTTGGCTTTCTTATCTATGATCATTCACACTAATTTTATATAAATTACTTTGTCCTTACTGAGTCAATAATTTGATTTAATATGACTCAAAACTTTCACTTGATGCTTTTCTCAATTCCTCCTTTCTAATCAACTCTTATAGGGATTAAAATTTATGATGCTATGAAGATTGGACATAAAATAAATTGAAGTATAGTGTTTGGGGATCCTCTCTTTTTCTTCTCTCAAATTATATCCATAATCAACCTTCCTCTCAAAATTTATTCTTATTTGATACAGAAAATGAGTAATATTAAGAATTGTTTGGATCTTTTTCCATTGAAATGATTGAGTTATTTATAAATATAATATACTATTTTAGAATCCTATTATTTAATAAGTAAAATTATATTACATGGTGCATATTATTATAATTTTTATGACCCCAACTAATCCAACTTAGAATTAAACACATGGGTCTTTTAATAACACCACTTACAACTTTATTTAATTTAAACTATGATCTAATTTACTACTCTAACACGCCTAGATGTATATTATGTTTTAAGTCTTTAACATAATCTAATTAACATTGGGTATCTAAAGGACAAAGGATATATAATAAATTTTTTGAATGGAACATGTGTGATTATGGATAAAAATAGAAATAACAAATTTATTTCAAAAGTGAAAATGAAAAACAATATGATGTTTCCTTTGAGAATTCAGATTGAATTAAGAATTGATTTGAAAGAGCTTCTAAAAGATCATTCATGTTTATACAATTTGAAATTTGGTCAATTAAGTTTTTGTAGTCTAATTTTTCTTTACAAAAAGAACATGGTAAAAGTCTTTCGCTTAATTTACCATCCCATCAAGGTTTTTTATGGATTTATTCTTAATAAGTAGCATTAAAAAACATTCATTTTTTGGTAAGTCATATATAAAAACAACTCATTTATAAATTGTACATTTATACATGCCTAATCTCATTGAGACTCCATCATTTATGAATATTTGATATTTTATCACTTTCATTGATGATTATTGTAGGAATACTTAGGTGATCTTCTTGAAAGAAAAAATTAGAAGGATTTAGGATATTTCAATATTAAGCTTTGATTGAAAAAAAAGTTGATACTATTTAAAAGTGTTGATAACTAAGAGATGTGATGAGTATATGTTATCTCAATTTATTAATTTTTTCAAGATGAGTGGAATCAATAAATAGTTCACTATAAGCTATAAACCATAGAAGAATATTGAAAATGTTTAATTATATTTGGTGTACAAATTCATTTTTATTATGATTTTATGTTTACAGACAAATACATGTCATAGGTCAATGTTTTTGCACTAGATCTTATTGTGTGGAGGCCATATGAACACTATGATAACCCTATATATGTAATATTATTTTAACCTTTTAGGAATTATCAAATATAAATATTATGTTTATTAAAGAGATAAGTATAATAAATCAAGGTAATAACATGCAATAAATGCATCCCCTCATTTGTTATAGAATTGACTAACTTTGACATTTCCAAAAATAGCAATAAATAATGAAAATTTTAACATAGTTAGAAAATGAATTAGATGAATATTGTAGAGGCCAAAAACTAAGGTAGAGGTTGGTTTGAGTGTCATAAAAATAATCCCAATCTTAGAACCTCTTTTGGATAGTGGAATAATAAATGGACAATAGTGACATTATTGAATATGTGGCGGTAGTGTCCCTATTTTGGTAGTAGTGTCTTTTGTACAAGACTCTCCCAAGCTTTTATGTGCACCTATGTCTAGATATATGAGGTTTTTTCATGAATGCATAAGTTATGAAACCATGTATATTACCTATTTTGACTAAATTTATAAGCACACCCTAATCCTCCATGTTAATAGGGCATCTAGTTGATACAATATGATAAGTGTATTTGTTATAGGGGTAGGGTTGACATCCTTAACACGTTTCTATGATGAGAGTTACCTAAATAACAATAGTATGAAGAGGGATCAATCTTAATGTAGTTCTCCCCACCTATCTATTGGTCAACGTGCAAGTGAAGCTAGTACAATAGTTAACTTGAGTGGTTTGAATGTGCTTGAGACTAAAAGTATTGGTAATCTAAGATTAAGACTACTGTAGATGGTAGTATGTAGAATTAGGATAGAATATGGATTGAAAACCTTAATTATGCATAACTTGTTTTGGGTTTGTATATGTAATTTGTGTCTAATTTCCATCTAGTGGTTAGAGTGATAAATGTCATGTATTTATAATATTTTGATGCTTGCGTAGGTGTTAAAAGAGATCTAGGCTAACCCTAGGGGGTTTTAGATTTTAAAATATATCCATTTAAAAAAAGCACAGGGAAATGACATTATTGTCATTGTTAGGACACTAGTGCCACGTGGTGCTACTTTCCTTATTATGGCACTAGTGTCCATGTGGAATAACACTAGGCATGAATGGCCATGATGCAATAATGAGGGTCTGAGACTACTTTAGGGATGACTAAGGATGCCTGTGGACCATATAATCATTGGATAAGTGTGAAAATTGGCTCTAATATAGGTCTATGAATAATTTAAGGATAAGTAGTCTATACTATCACTCTTAACACTCAAACACCACTTTTAGGTGATTATATTTATCCTCTATTAATTCTAGAAATGAAAATAAATCAAAGTAACTAGGATAAAGGAAAAATATGTGGCCCTGGACTTACCTAAGACGAGAATCTTATGAAGATGGGTTGAAGTATGCGAATCATGCTCTAATGTGTGTCCTACAACTTAAACATGTGTAAATCAGTCCTTACTTAGAAAATACCAAAAGTAAAGATAAAACTAAGTAAATAAGTAAACTGAGTCAAACTAAGTAAAGGGATAAGAGGGGAAAGGAATGAAATGTATAAAACACATGATAACATATGTATGTTCATTTTTATAGAGATCAATTGGTAAATTTATTGGAATAAGATGATGGATTACTCACTCCTCATGTGTGGGTGGTTAAAGAACTAAATTTTATTTTGAATACATTATTACCCACCCCTACTTGGTGGATAATGACATGTGAATTTATTGGATTGGACCAATGGTGTGTCTAACCCTCTTTCGTAGGTGGATTAATAACTCAAGTAGAATATGAATCCATAATTAGCTATCGATGTATAGAGTATTCATATAAAATTAAAACTATGGGATGTAATATGAAATTTCTAACTAGAAATGTTGTCTCTATAGCCACTCAGGCATATTACACTACTTTGGCCCATTCAAGAATGCCAACCATTGTAGATGTAGTTAGACATGAAATTGGTGTGTAACATGGAATATGAAGTTAGATGTCTACAACATAGATAATGACATGAAATTTACCATTTCATGTAATCAACCAGTGTGCAAGTGAGCATAAGGAAACAATGTGCTGCACACATGCCCCCAAATCTAATATATGAGCATATGGATTGTGGATTGAGTTGTAATAATGGATATCTAAGTATATAAGTTGAAAATGGGAATGGTCATATCATGCATGATGCCCCCAATATGAGATAACTAGTATTAATCTCAGATAAACTGGTATGAATATTATCAAAAATGATCAAAACTAAAAAATATGTAACTAAACTTATGCAAACCTATATTGTACCTATTTTAATTTTATATCCAACCTAAGTATTTATGAAATTGAGGATATTGGATAGTAAAACCATACATTAAACAATATCACCATGTGGTGATAGTATCCTTATGCTATTATTTTTGTGTAATAGTACTCATATTTCTATCACTACATTCCCATTGTGTTTACCTGAGTCTAATTTATATAATCTGATCCTATGCGCTGAAAATGTACCATGAATGTATTATAGGAGTGTGATCTCTCAAACAAACCCATGTGAATTCCCACTCTTTAAAGGGGAGTTTTTGAACCTCTAGGAGAATCATCATCAAAATAAATATCTTTACAAAATGTGTGTTAGCTATAACTGATATGATATTTGAATAATAATCCAATATAGTGCACATACATAATATTAGAATGTAAGACAATATGAGAATAAAGTTTGTAATGTGAGATATATCTAATGTATAACAATCACAAAGCTGTCAAGATAATTGTATAAATATACATAACAAAAAATATGAGTAATTAAATGAGTAACTACATAGGGGGATGGGGCATGATATTCAACATGGAATCCAAGTTGGATGGGGAGATTCATAGGGTCCCTCATGGAATCTAAAAATGGAGTGTGTAACAAGTAATATACAAGTGTGATGACCATGATGCATATAATAAATCATACGTACAACACACATGGGGCACATAAAGTAGTCCAAGGAGCCACAATAAAAGGGACATGGGCACATGTCACTAGATATGAGAAAATAAGACATACAAGGAAATGTTCAAATGTCCACATACATAAGCAATAAGAAATTTAGCTTAGATCTTCATAGAATGACGTCTTCAAATATCTGTATACATAATCAATAATTCACACACAAGGACATGGGAACATGTCTAAAGCATACACAATGTGAAAATAAGTGGCATAGAGCCATATAAAAATGGCATATTCAAATGGCCTCTAATAGAAAAATCATAGAGATACAATCAATTCTAAACTAGGAAAGATAGAAATGAAAGTATGCATGAACATGTAATACTAATATGTGTAAGAGATATGATATACATATAAGGAGTTTAATGTAGTAATAGCCAATAAATTTTTTTAGTAAGTGTAGCATTATCAATATCAATATATAACAATGTTAAATCTATGATGGAAATCTTCTAAAGATATAACCTGGTAAAAGAAACTATGTATACAGTTCCCTTAAATGGGCAAATGTGTCAAATGAAGAACCTATGTATCTATGTGTATGTAACTAGTGTGTAGATAATATCAAATATAAATCATCCTAATAGACTTGAGTCCTTTAGTAATTTATAAGAACTCTATACTAATAAATGAAGCATGTATGTATGATAAAATTGACTATACTAAGATAGCTAGCATGTGTAGTGTCTAACAAATATAATAAGTGTAAACATGGAAATGCATACAATCTATAATTTTGTGTTTTAAAAATCTTGTATTATTTTTGTAATTTTTGGATATAATTTATGTAAAATTAACATGAAAATGAAACTATATACAAGGAGAAAAAGATAAGGAAAGTATGTAAAAGAAGGGAGGAACAATAGTAACTGATGAGTCTCACGGGAGACTCACTATTATTGTGGATATTCTCAAATAAATCAATAATGATAATGTATTCTACATTAAATGGTAAGTATGGTACCTAAATCTACTATAATTAGTGATATATACTTTTCCCTACCTATTAAAAGGTGATAATAACCTGTGACACTGATTGTGATGTTCTCTGAACTTTAGGGTTCTTAGGGACCCATGTGGTAGAATATACTATAGCTATCATAAGTTACATATGTTGAAAACCTAGATAAATAAATAATATTTATCTCAAAAATTTATGAGAGGGAGGTCCTCTATAATTTACAACATATCTTTGACATAGGGGTCTTTCTAATAATGGTCTATGTTGGAGAGTATACGTATGTGACAACACTATAGTAGTAGACCTCGACTACATTGGTGGCTCTACTAAACTCTGTGGTGTAATAATTTGAGTTGTGCTTAGAGACTTAAAAATTATTTGTGTTATAACTAGTAACTATGGTGTAATTGGTAACTACACTATTACTAGTAACTATGTTGTAATTGGTAATTATGTTGTAACTGTTAAATATGTTATCACCGTTAATTGTGTTATAACTGTTAACTATGGGATAGGTAGATAATACTCATACAAAATACCCTAAACTAGGATCACCTTATTTTCATGTATATATTTTAGGAACCTATGCATGGTGGATGGGATGGATCATAATTGTTGTATCCATGGCCTACCCAATAAAATGCCAAATATGTATGCACTAGGTACTACTAAGAATCTAACATCTGCATGTGATGGTGTAACATATAGTGGATGTACAATCTCTTAGATGGATATCTAAACATAACTACTAAAAAAATTAATGACTATGATTATATAATATATATCCTTATCTAAATACCCTAAATGTTATATAAGTGTGATAGTGCACATGTTAATACTTGATCCACTATGAACCATAACATTTTGTTTTAGATGATGATTTATGTAGGCTCAGAAAAAGAATGCATATAAATATTAAACATCATTATAAATATCCTAATTTAAAGGAAGTGATGACTTGTCTAATTGGACATGTAGTATGGTACAAACCAATGTTATTTTGTATATGGTGTGCCTCTTCTATAGTAGTGTGATATGATGCTGGTAGTGGATGTGCCTGATAAGTGTAGTGAACACCTAAAGTATTCCCTACATCATTTTTTGTATGTTTTGGAAATAGATTTGAGATTATTTTCAATGCCTTACATTATATTTGTTAAACTTTGGGAGCTTCTATGGGTTTTCCCTCATCAATAATGTTAGACTCTATTAAATATTATATCTTATGTTTCAATCTGATGTATATGTTTTTTATATGGACTGCTTCCCTATGATATTTTTAAAATGCATTGAAATCATATTTATTTGAAAGAGGTCATCTCATTTCAAACTATCTTATGGGAGGGACAGATATGATATTTCATTCCAAGAGATATTGCAAGACACGTGCTGGTGATTCTAAAATGACTCTATGTGGAGTTGATAAAACCAGGTGTGGAGATAGATTTGAATTTGTGTTAACTATGGCCTTCAGATCACTTTTGCTTTTAGCTTCCCATACCTAAAATGGAGTATTAATATAACTCTTATCAATTGATTCTAGTCCACTTGTATATTTTAGTTTGCCCATAGAAAGAAACTTGACTTTTCTTTCTTTCAGTATGTGGCATAAATCTGTGAAGGTTGAAAACTTATTAAACAATATAACTTCATATAATACTAGTAGCATACTCTTTTTGAATATATCCTAAAGTAACTTATCTACCATGGGGATAGTCAACTTAACCAATCTAGTCTTATATCATAAGACTTATTTAGAAATAGGCTCATTTAATTTTTGTTTCAATTATGAAACTTTAGCATATGATATCTTATCACTTATGTTTATTGAGAAGTGTGTTATAAACATATCACCAATGGGTTGAATATAGTGATAGATTTATTTATTAGATAATAAAAACATTATAATTGATAATTATTTAGACTGCATCAAAACAATTTAGTGAAGAGCCAATCTATAGACACTCACTCTAAACATGCTACATAAAAAGATCATATATGGTACTTTGGTTCACCCTTACTATCATACAATTCAAGTTTGGGTGCCAAAAATACTAATGGAAAATGAGTTGTTGATATGGGATGTACCAAAGGTGTATGTAAAAGAACATTAGAATTTAAGACATATGATGTCATAGTGGCTCCTTGCTCAAGATGTAACTCCCTAGCATGTAATGTATGAACCTCCTACATAAATTTTTATACATATAGAGTGGAGGAAATCACCAAAAGAGTTGTAGCTATCACTAAAGGTTTTTGAGATACAATTGGTTGTTGTGCTAGCTGAGTTGGCCCCAATGTACGTGTAATAATAATTTTATATAGGGGATCAGAAGATTGACCATTATTTGATTTATTCTAAATTTCCATTATGGCTTACAAAATATGTGCATGATCAAGGGCTTATTCCTTAAGTCTACCTAAAAATATTTATATAATCTCATCCTTATTGACAATTAGGTTTTCCTTGTTAAGTGGAGGGAGAGTGTCCTAATTTACTCCTTGTGTATCCTCTTGGTATAGATTATATTTCTCACCTTTAGATGCATTATCATTTAAATCCACATATTTAGGGTATGAATTACCAATGATGGGGGTTACAACTAGTCCCTTGTCCATGGTATAATATAAAATAGAAATAATTTAAATATGCTCAATAGGATTTCCACCTAGCCTAACACTTGTTCTTAATGGAAGAGAGGTATATTTTTTAGATGGAATATGTCCAAAAAAGTGAAATAGGGATGCTAAAAAAATGTATGAAATATGAAAATCTTAAAACAACCAATGAAAATTTGAAATAATAGGATACAAATCCTCGGAGCATATAGGGTTAGGGTTTGAGTAATGTTCAATGTAATTCAAGTTCATCAAATGTTTTAACCTTTTAGGACTTAGTAATTATAAATCCTATGTTTGTTAGAGATATGAGAATAGTAAATTAGGGTAATAACGTGCAATAAAAACATCCACTAATTTTATATAGAATTTGCTAACTTTGATCATTTCAAAATATCTATAAATAATTTAAATAATAACTTAGCTATAAAATGACTAAGATGTATGATCTAGAGGTTAAAAATTGAGGTAGAGGCTAGTTTAAGTGTCACAAAAGAGATCCTAGTATTAGAACCTTTCCTATAAAGTACACCCTAATTTGACAATAGTACCATTATTTGATATGTGGTGGTAGTGTCCTCTATGCATGACTATCTTGAGATTTCATGTGCACCTATGTCTAGATTTATGAGGTCTGTTACTATGGGAATGATTTCTAAAACCCTTTATATTGACTATTTTTATTGAATTTGTGAGTAAACCCTGATAATCTATGTTTCTAGGGCCTCTAGTTGGTACAATTTAAAAAGTGTGTTTGTTAGTGGGGTAGGGTAGACATCCTCAACACCCTACTATGATGAGAGTTTTCTACATACCAATAATCTGAAGAGGGATCAAACCCCATGTAATTAACCCCACCTAAGTTTTGGTGACCATGTAAGTGAATTTAATATGATAGTTTACTTGAGTGCTTTGAATTGGATTGAGATTGGAAATTTGGGTGATCTTCGCTTAAGAATGTTATAGATGGTAGTATGTAGATGTAGGGAAAATTATGGATTGATAACATTAATTATGCTCAACTTATTCGACATTTGTATATCTAATTTACATTTGATTTCCATCTAGTGGTTATAGGGCTAAAATTCATGTATTTATATTGTTTTGATGCTTGTGCGGGTGATAAAAGTGGTTTAGGATGAACTTAGGAGGATTTATATTTGAAAAAACATCCATTGGTGAAAAATGGAGGGAAATAAAATTAGTGCCATGTGGCACTACTACCATTATTATGTTTTTGTTGTCTAAGGGGCAAAACACTAGGCACAAAGGGCTTTGATGCAAGAATGAGGGTCTAAGAGTAATTTAGGAATGACATGGTATGTTTTTGGCCTGTATGAAGGCTAAAATTGTGTGAAAATAGGCTATCAAATAGGTCTAGGGCTAAGCTAGCCATAGGTAATCTCAAGTAACATTCTTAGCACTCAGATACCACTTTAAGGTGTTTACAAATATTATGTATTATGACCCTTTTTCAATGAACATTTTCCCCATGTGGGAAATATAGACATACCTCACATGTTTAGTGTGTAGAGGAATATAAAGTGGCCAAACTTTATGTTAAATTATTTTATGAATAGTATTATTTTTTTGAAATATAATAAAATAGGCTTATATTATTATATATCTTTTAACCCATCATGGTAATGGGGTTATTACACCTGGTAGCCATATAAGACAAGTTTAAAGGCATTTATAGTTTTTAGGATGTCATGAGTCTAATGGTGGAGTCAAAATTTGATTTTGGACAACATTTATATAGTTTCCATTTATGATCCCATAACCTACAGGGCCTATAAGTGAACCAACATGTGTTTAGTTAAATAAAATATTGCTAACATGGTAATATATGTACATTAATATGGTATGATTGATTATGGATGGAAATGTAATATTTTTTAATTGTGTATTAGTGTGAATAATGTGTGATAAGTTTATAAAAGGGATGGGATGACCTATAACAATAATGTTTCTCTCAATAGACTATGATTCAAAAAATGTCATAAGAATAGAGCCTATGTATAATTATAATAACATGTAAGGACCTAAAATAACCACAAACCTAGAAAATTCAAAGAGGGAAGGGTTAAAATCCTAAGACTATGACATGGGTTATATACCTAAATAGGGATAAATATATATAAATGATTGTAACTATAATCTACAGTCAGATTATAGGAGGAAAGGGTTTCAAATCCTAAGCCTATGACATGGGGTATAGCCCTAACTAGGGATAAATATAGATAAATGAATGTAACATTGACTAAAAATGGGTGTATTAAGGACATAATAAGGATTTAAAATTTAAGGAACTATTTATCAAGGGTAACTAGATCTAAGATATCTAAAAATACAAAACTAATAAGAAATTGGGTGGTGAAATGGTCAACTAATAGACAATTTTTGAAAAATAAGGTGGTAAATGGCAAGCCTAAGGAACCCTATAAATATACTATCTTATTTGGCATAAAGAGTAGCATAAGAAATAAAAAAATAAAATAAAATAAAATAGATATGAGGAGCTCACTATATAAGGTTATAATTAAATAAAGGAAAGAGAGTAGGGATATAGATACTTACCTCTTATTGGACTCGTTCGTGGCTCAATTTCCCCATTTGGATGAAGTGACACTTTTAAATAAATATTTTAGGTTGAATACCTAAAATTAGAAGAGGAAAACCTAAATATCCTTATTTTTGGAACCCAAAAAATGGGACACCTCCTCAACATGAATTCTCCTATTGTGCTTCAAAGACCATAATCAATATTGGGCCTCTAAAATAAGACTTTATCTTATAACTATTTCTTTTACTACTTAAGGACATAAATATGGGTAAAAATAGAGCATATGAGTGTGTTAAATATTTGAGGAATGAAATATGACCCCTATATATACAAATCCAATACCTATAAATGACCATGAACACTAAGCCGGTGGTATCAATCAAATTAATATAGTATAATGGTAAATCATTTGACATAGTAATGCATCATCTAGGTGGTTAAATTATCAATGATATAACTATAAATACTAGGTTGATATAGGACATAGAGAGACAAGTATGAAACAGACATATCAGCCTTGATGATATAGTAGGAATATAGGGCGACTAAAATGTTCATTTGAAAGTAGATTGAGAGATAAAATAGAGAGAGGATCAGAGTAGGTTAGACTGATAGTAATTAAAATATGACATAATAATATGCAAACATCTCTAGTAAAGTATTATGAGTTAATCCTACCCTATTTTTTTGAACCATTTAAGGCATGAACTAAGGGAGATTGATGCAAAAATGAGCCCTTCCTATAAAAACTATTAATAAATTTATAAATTAGAATATATCAGGTATATACATATACCCTACCTGAAGCTCATCACATATCATAATAGTGTAAAGTGGGATGGTGCTTTATGATATATATACATAGTAAAATAAAATAAAATAACCAAAAAATAAATACTGAAATAACTACTGATAAATTAATAATTGAAAGTAGCATAAACATACATAAAATTATTGTTCTACATAAATGATGCATTCAAATACCATAGTCTTAATTATGGAGGGTGCAATAATTTTAATTGAGAAAACTTAATGGTACAATATAAAATTAGATAAAAGCAATGCATGCATATGAAATATGGTCAATAAATGTATGTGAAATGAAAAACTATCATAAATTATTGAAAAAAATAGAAAAATTAGAAACATGAGATTATTAAAGCTAGATTAGAACCAAAAGATCCAATTAAATATATAATAAACAAGATAAAATTGGTGATCCATCAAGACAGGGCTACTACAAGACCAAAAAATACAATAAATGCATCCAAAGTAAGATAAGTGAAAAATCAAATCAAATAGAGAACACAAATAACTATTGAATGATAGTAAAAATATAATTGTACAAAAATCAAACCTGAAATTAAAATGTGAAAAATTAAAAAGGGAACTGCATAGTTTGGAGTATGGGTGAAATATGAAAGAATGAAAGGAAAAAGGATGAGATCTATTTTTAAAATTTAATATAAAACTCAAGGTCCCAAACATAACTAATAAAAATATTATAAAAAGAAGGTAATAAACAAGATAACAAATCATAACAACTCAAGGATGAAGCTTTTATTCTAAAGATGGAAAATATACAACTATCATAATACTAACATGTTTGTAAGTGAATAAATAATAAGAAGTAAATAAAATGGGGTATATTTGGAAACAAATTTATATATCAAGTGGGAAAGTAGATGGATAGAAAATATGGCACCACCAAGGTGAAAACATGGTCTTTATCAAAAACAAGAAATTGAAACCAAGTTGGAAAGACTAAAATTGTTTAACATCAACGTCTTTAAATAACCTTATATAGATAACATAAGATTATTTTAAGGAGTGACATATAAATATTATCCTATAAAGGATAGCATACATGAAAATAAGAGGATCCTAGATTCCCACATTGTGTTCCTTGCTCCTTAGGACCCCATATAGAGTCATCAGTCTATTGTGAAGATTGGATAGTTGCATGAGAAGGTAGGTGGTAATAAAATGTAAGACATATATCATAATGATATAATGGGACATCCGATCCTAGTATACTATCCTA
>JARHVA010006743.1:730000-782500 GCA_037957365.1 Torreya grandis | reverse complement strand
CCTCACAATCTAATGATCATCTTGATGTTGTAGATATTGATCCATATAGACCCTTGCCTACTTCTTTCCAAGGATCCAAGCACTTCCAATTATTAATTGATGATTTATATATAAAAACATTGGTGTTCCTTTTAACAAGAAAAGTGAAGCCTTTAGTCATTTTAAGGTCTTCTATTAACATATTTTCACCCAATCAGGGAGGTCTCATCAACTCCTCTACTCATATCGAGGGAAGAATCGACATTAAATTATTTCCTAGCATTCTTAAAGAAACATGGTATAAAGAACCACTTGATTACTCCATTTATACCCCAATAAAATGGAAATACATGATCATTTAATCATAGAGATGGATCATTGCATGATTTCCACTTCAAATTTAGAGGTGCCATTCTAAACATAAATATTTTAGATAGATGTATATTTTCTCAATAGTGCAACTATAAATATCTTGCAAGACAAAACACCAAAAAAGTTATGAAATGGTCATAAATGTTCAATCTCCAATCTAAGAGTATTTAGTTACACATCATTTATACATGTCCCACCTAAAAAGGGGAATAAAATTAAACCTAAAACGTTTAGGTGCCTTCTATTAGGGTATAGTACTACCTCAAAAGCATACCATCTCTTGGATCCTGAGACAAAAAAGATTTCTACAAGATAAGATGTGGTTTGTGATGAGTGATCATTTAATTCATTAGCATATAAAGAGTTAACACATAACACCTCTCATAGATATGTCCCATAATTACATGTTGGTAATGTAGAATTTTGTCATAAAGAAGGTGAGCTTCAAGGAGATTTCTTCATTAATCTTTTAAATCTAGAAGACAATTATTCATCAAATCAACTATTGCATCGACATCCAAAATGGGTATAAATCACCATCAAAGAGTCACACCTAAACACGAATCTAGATAATTCATCAGGAGTTCAGACCAAAATATAGGTGATAAATGAAGTTAATCTCAAACTTGAGTTTTTTAGTTGACATCACCAAACCATAAATAGTTTGATAGGATTTATGTCAACCCACGTGGAAGAAGGTCATGGATGTTATAAAATGGGATGTAGGAACTTGTCAATATACCTATAGTAAATAAATACATTGGCTTCAAATCGAATTCAAGAAAAAATATAAGGCATATGGATCCATCAACAAATATAAATCATTACTTGTTGTAAACATATATGTTTAGCATGAAGTAATTTATTATGAAGAGACTTTTTTACCCACTGGTAATATCAAGACCATCCAAGTTTTGTATGCACTCATATCATAAAAGGGATGAAAACTTCAACAAATAGACATTAAAATTGCATTATTGGATGGTGATCTCAAATAAGAAGTGTACATGACCCAACTAGAAGGCTTAATTGAAGAGCAACATCGACAAAAACATTTCATATAATTATGTCACACTATTGACTAAATAAATAACTACGGGTATGGTACATTAAGATATATGATCATCTATTTCAATTTGGATTCATTCATATCCCCTTAGATTCAAGTTTGTATATCAATAAAGTAGGTGCATATATTGTCATTCTTGTTTTGTATATGGATGATATTGTGATCACAAGAAGATTAGATAATTTCATTGAAGAAGTAAAGAATGACTTTAAAAAATCCTTCAACATTATAGATTGGGGATACTTCATTATTGTCTTGGATTGGATATATGATAAAATAATAATCATATATGTATCTCACAAATGAAATATGCCAAGACGCTACTTGAGAAATATGGAATGTTAGAGTGTAAACCATTGTCAAATAAAATGAATAAAGGTTTGAAACTATCTTGATTTTAGGAATATCCTCAAGTGAATGAAACTCACTATAAGAATGTTGTTGAGAGTCTCAATTAATGGACATATACCAAACAAGACATATGCTTTGCTATCATCTATCTTTCAATATTCATGCAAGATCCAAATAAGTGTCATTGGGTTGCAATGAATCACATTTTGAGATTTGTATAAGGTATAATCAATTATGGTTTGGAATACAAGAAGAAATCACATTTCTTCTTGTAGAGTTATATAGACTCAGACTATGTTAGTTCTATTGATGACTAGAAATAAACTTCAGGATATATTTTTCATCTTAGATCTGGATTGATTTCATCGATTGGTAAGAATAAATTTGTGGTTGATCTATCATACACAAAGGCATAATATCATTTAGTATGAGTAATTGTGTGTGAATAAATTTGGTTACATTGTATTTTGTCTAATATAGACATTCCTAAAGATCAACCACCAATCCTCTTTTGTGATAATCAAGGTGTCTTGAAAATTGTTAAGAATCTAGTATTTCATGAATGAACCAAACTCATTAAGGTCCAATGCCATTACATTTGAGAGAAACTCTACAACCACCACATTCAGCTCCATTACTACCCAATAGATTCATAGATAGTAGATATACTCACCAAGTCACTTGGAAAGGTGAAATTTGATATGTTTTGGGGGTACATTTCTAAAAAACAATGTAATAAATTGGGGAATGTTAGCACATCATTTAAGTTTTACATTGTTATTTTTAATGTAGTATTATAGACAATTGTTATTTTTTTAGTTAGGAGTTATAGTTCTATAGTGGTTAAGCAATTACAATTTTTATAACTGATGTTTTTGATGTATATAATCACTTACTATATAAATGATAAAAAAATAAAGCATTCATTGCTCATTCATGGTAGGCATTTGAATGCAATGTTCTCTAGGTTGGTTTGACGTAAGAGGTTGAGAATCGATGGATGGGAAAAAATTATTTATGTTATCCATGTTAAACAATATTTATTAATTATTTCAAGAATTGAGATTTACAATGGTTTGTATAACACCAATGGTTGGTTTTTTATTCAAAGGATTTTGATATTGATTATTAATTGGTTGTGAATGGTGATTTTGATATGATCGGTTTGATTGGGATTTAAAATATTTAAAATAGTCATTATATCATTATTCGATAATGGTGTCATGGTTTAAGTGTGTACCTAACAATAAGGTAAAAACATATATTTCAAGGTCATGAATTTATTTATAATAATGACCTACAATTACTACCATTAAAAAATTAATTAGGATTATACCATTTTATGGTAGACTTGGAAGAGCCAAAGATCATGGGTCAAAAGGGTACGAATTTTTTATTGACTTCTTAGAGACTAAAGTGAGGGTGGGAAGGGTTTACATTATTTGGAGGAGAAGTTTCTACTTGAGATCATTTGAGAGGGTTATTATGAGATGTATTGTACTGATTATATTGGTTGATTTTGGTAAATATTACTTGCACTTTTATATGGTTGAAATTTTCTTGTAAGGAAGTATTTTATTTTTTCTTGATCAAAGGCCTCTTATAACATACTAAGAGAAAAAATCCAAATTTTTTAGTGAATATTGGATATTAGAGTGGTAAAAGAGATATTCAATAAATTTTCATCACTCATGTTGTGATCTTCTTTATGCGCCAAATATTTACATCACTTAATGAAAGCATGTGTAGTTTCCTTAGGTGATTTCTTAACATTAATGAATTTGTTAAGATTACTCTTAGGAAGATAATTATGTTATAATTCCTTAACTCAAGAATTTACTATGTTTTATAATTGTGTAATGAAATTGCTAAGAACTTGGTTGTACCATTGTAACACATTTCTAAAAAAAATTGTCTACAACCCTGTTAGTGGAAAAGGTGTTTTTTCTAAGACATTCCTCATAGAAATTTGAAAAATATTTAAAACATAAGGAAGGATAAGTAGTCCCATCATATTTAATGGTTTTCTAAATGCTCCTAATATCCATAAACATAATGAATGAATCAAGAGATTCATTTTAAATCTTTCAAAGAATCTTATTTTAGATTGTAGGTTGCAGATAATAATTCCATTTGAATATATAAGAAGAGGAACATAATTATAATTTGGTTTATTTGTGATGATTTGAGGAGGTTTATTGGCCATTTGGAAAATAAGGTTTTACATTTGGAGCTTTAAAATTATACTAGAAGCTTCCATAAGGAGCATTTGTTGAACCACTTATGCAGGAACTTCAAATCTATAAAGAGGAGGATTTTGATTGAAAGTGTTAGGATTATTGGTATGAGGATTAATACTAAGGGAGGATTTGAAAAATTGGTGTTAATATTAGGATAATTATTTGTTTTGTAGCTACCTTAGTAGATGGATTAATATAACTAAGACACCCATTATTATTTAAGGTATACACAATGGTATTTTCAATATTTTTAATAAGTTTATTAGGATTTATTAGTTTAGGAATCAAAAACATTTGAACCATATTGCATTTTCTTATGTTAATTCTCGATATTTTTCCAAAAAGTGTATCTAAAGGATTATATATATGGATTTTAATAAGTGGAACATAATGTGATGTTCCATGGAATGATTCGGATTTATCAATGATTTTATGGTTTCTATGAGTGGAAGGAGTAAAACTAGTATAAGGTTATGTGTGGTATGGTTTTATAAAATGTGGATTCCTTTTTGAATATTTTCTAGACTAATGAAGTTGTATTGGATATATCGAGATAGAGATGGATGAAAATCACACCTTAAAAAGTTGATTTCAAGGGTGGAGGTGTAAGGGGTAAAGAATAAACCCATGTGGAATATAAATGGGTTGAGGATTACTAAAAAGTAACTAATAGGTGACATCAATATTAAATTATGGAAAAGATTAGAAGTTTAAATAATAATGATTTAAAAAGAAGTTATTATAAAATTGAAAGGTCTAAGAAGAAATATGTGGAAACATGAATACAATCCAACAAGTGGTTGGATAGGATTCACATTAATTTCACTAGAATATATTCATGGGATAGGATGAACTATAAGAATCTTTTTTCTCTCAATAAACTAGGATATAAACAAGGTCATAAAAATAGATCCTACATATACATGGAATAGTATGTAAGGATAAAATAACTATAAAACTAGAAGAGGGTAATATACATTCATATGTCAAGAGGAAAGGGTTAAAAATCCTAAGCTTATGACAAATAGTATAACTATTATTAGGTATTAATATAGATAAATGATTGTAAAAATGATTGTAATAGGGTGTATCAAGAATATAATAAGGATACTGCATGCAAGGAACTAGCAAAAAAGTGTAACTTAGATCCAACATAGCTAAAGTAGTGAACTAATAACAAGGTAAGTGGTGAAATTATTCAAAAATATTCCATCTATATAACCTAATGTGATAAATGGAAATAGTAAGCAACCATGCAACTATGCCAACTTATTTCATATAAGGAGGATCATAATAAAGGATAAATAAACATATAAAATAAAAATGAGAAAAAATATATAATCTACAAATTAAATAAACTAAAGAGAGCATGGATAAAGATATTACCCAGTGGTTGGACTCCTCACTACCTTAATATCTCCCTTGAACTCAAGTGGAATATTTTACAAGATGTTGAAGATTTAAGATGTAAAATATTAAGAAGAAGATCTAGATATCTTTAGTTGGATACTCCAAATATAGTGACATCTCCTTGGAATGACTCTTACCATTTAACATCAAATCCATAACAAAGACTAGACCTCGAAGATAATACTCTTAACTGTAATTCTTAATTTTACTACTTGAAATAGATCCCTATATACGTGACTCTAATACCCATAATTGACCTTTAAATATATGCTAACAATATTGGATAAGACTTTATAATCTAGTGGGATGTCAATTCACACAATATTTTATTCTCATTGTGATACAATACAAATGATATAAGACAAACCCAAAATTGTATTGTATAGTGTGATACAATATAAATGACACAAGACATACTCAAAATTTTATTGTTTAGGCCAATACAATATATGGAGATAGGGGTATGAAATAAAATGCATTAGTTTGCGTGTTATATTATGACAATAGGGTGGAGAGAAGGACTAAATGGAAAGTAGATAGATAGGTAAGACAAAAAAAGACTCATAAGAGGTCATAGTGATAGTAATGAAGGTATGACATAATAGTATGCAAACATCTCTCTGAAATTATCATGAAGAAATACCCCACCATTTTTGGTGCACCCTTTCAGACATGCATTAAGGTAGATTGATGTGATAAAAATATCCTTGAAGAGAAAATATCAATGAAGTGGTAAAGATAAAAATGTTTAGTTTATACAAAAAGTGTGCTCAACATTAGGCTTAGATGTTTTATCCAAGTATAATTAAGTTGAAAAAAATATTTTTTTTGTCATTGGTATTGGATTAACACAGGAGGATTCCATAATTATGATGAAGACACTACTTAATTTAAAATGTCACTTTTAAGCAATAATATAATCAAAGTTTCAAATCCTCATTGATCTAAAAGAGGTCATAATAAAACTATGGCTTATAGTCTTAAACATGAATATGGGTCTTAGACCTTTCTTCTCTCTACATCTTGACCTTCAAAGAAACAAACTTCTAATTGGTGATCTCTTCCAATAATTGTTTACCATAAATTGATTGAAGGAAGTGCAATACAAAGACAAATAAAGCATAATAATTGTATTCAAATTGAATGAAGATGTTAGTGTGACACAAAACATGGAATTTTCTCTTTTTTTTTCATGACTTGAATTTTCAAATCATCTTACATTGTTGGTAATTGTTTGAAAGAGAATGGAGGTGAAATTATAAGCTATCAAAATTAGTGCACTCTTCTAACAATGTAGTGCTAATAAATCCATGTGGTAACTTCTAAATATTCAAGAAGAGTTGAATCTTTTAATATTAATTCAATTAGACTAGTAAATCAAGGAAAGTAAGGGAAGGGGTAATCTTAGGGAACGAGAGGGTGATGACGAGGATATTGATTCTTTTGCATATTTTATATATTTTGTTACATTGTAATATTGCTAATTTTGAATGTTTTGTTTGTCTTGTATCTTTTTTCTATTTATTTTATTACTACTCTAACGGTTTCATTATGCATAAACATGGAGTGAAAATAAGTGTTGGGAATTTTTGTAGAAGAAAATAACCCATTTAATTCAATTTTAAATGAGGGTTTTAGGGAATGATGAGACTCCATACTTTTATTCTTGTTGTTTTTATTAGAGGAAAATTTTAGTATTTGAGAAAAATAGAAAATATGGATTATAATAAAGATAAAGCATTCAAAGGAATAAATGTGTTAAATAAAAAATATTTGACTTATGTAAATGTGTTAAAACATGAAATGAATTTTTCTATTGAATATAATGAAATAATATGTCTCACTAAATATAGATAAATTAGTAACTCTGATATTCTGCAGTAAAACAAAACATTTTTTAAATTAATGTCAAATATATAGATCCTATAATGTGAATGCTATGCATACAAGTTTTTTCTCAATGGGTGTTTATAAATAGACAAAAAATGTGTGGGTTAATTCATGTATAAAATTTAAAAGAAGTTACAAAAGTTTCATAGGATTTCTGAAAAATAGATTTGAAAAAATCACAACATGAAGCACTAGAAGAGATTCATATTAATCAAAATTAAAAATAAACAGAAAAACTAATTATGTCCATATCCATAAGTATTCTTGATATTTGGATGGCAATTAAGAAATGAAACATGGAAGAAAATATAAAATGGAATAAGACATAATAAATGAGACATGAAAGGCAATATTAAATGGAATAAGAAATAATAAAGTATAATTTTTTTAGCAAAAATCAAGAATTAAAAGCCACCCTAAAATTGAGCTTAACTTTGTTTAAAATTTATTTAGGAATTGTGATTATGGAGACTCTCTCAATTACTATGATGTACATTCGTACCTATGGGTCTACATATATATGTATATAGGTGTGTGTGTTTGTGTTAATATAAAAATTCATCATAAAATATAGATATTAACTAGACAAAATTTGTAGGTTTATAGAAACAAAACCGAAACATACAAAATATTATCCTCACATTTACACATTAAAAAATTAGAGAGTAACCCACCTCACAAAAATCACAACCCTATAGATATGTACAAAAGTTATTGAAAAAAACATATAAAAATATTTTTAACATTCATACAAAGATAAATTTCAACTTAACACACTTGACAATGGCTACAATCCCAATCTCTCATCTATATAGCTATCAAGTCAAAAAAAATTCAAATGCAAAACCTATTTTTACGTAAACTACTATACATTTCAAACCCACAATTACATTAAAAACTACATAAATACATAAACTATGGTCTATGCATGTCGAACTATAAAAATTACAAGACCAAAATGGAAAATACTCTCTAAACCCCATTTTCAATCTTCATTATCATCTTAAAGAAATGAAAATACTATGTTACCAACAAAAATCAAACCAAATCATTGTTAGGAATGGTAAATAAGCATTCTAACCCAAGATTCATAAGTACTAAAATAAAAAACAACACACAAGTAATTTTAAAAAGAACTATTGTAAAACAAATAAAATCAAGTGTTATTCAGAAAATGAGATGTAAGTACAAATGAAATCCATTGCATAAGTAGGAAAGGAAAAACACAAAACTAGCCTATGTAACCAATGTGGGATAAATCCTCACATAGGACAAACCCACTAAAGGATGAAATAACTAGATAATACACTAAAAAAATGATAAATACATGAAATATATAATCTAACACCCCCCTAATGTGAAGATAGGAGATAACTATAGACAAAAAATAAATAGTGCCATATTCACATTATGAGTCTTGGCAACTAAACCTAATAAGTTACTCATGTACAATATCTATCAATGAAATGAAGAAGGAATATGCCCTCACAAACACCCTAGATAACATCTAAAACCCAATGTATGCCATGTAACTCAAGGAAAAGAGTGATGAAAAAATCTTCATGAAGATGTCTACAATGTTAATATATTTATTATTGATATTACATTGTTTAGTATAAAGAATAGGTAGTTATTATATAATAATTGGTACTGGTTATAGTATTATGGTTATGTTAACCAAATTATAAAATGTATATATACACCTCATTCCTATGAATAAATGATAAATAAATCATTCATGGCTATAATATGGTATAAGAGCATTACGTGAGAATGTCCAAAGCAACATTGATGTTGAAGGAAGGATACAACATATAAGCTTAACTTGTAGATGAGAGAAATCAGTAGTGGAAGTTGTTGTTCAAGGCATTTCATCTCTAATCCCTACATAAGTGGCTTGTATAACCTAAGTTGTGGGAAGAAAAATACATAGTAAAGTGTTAAATCATGTGTTATAGATGCCTATAGAGTGAACCTAAAGAAACAACCAAGAAATCTATGTAAAAGTTTGAGTGAGCTAAGCTATCAGAGCATGGAATCTTAAAATCTATGTAGCATAAGAAGGTGTAGTGAAGGAATCATTGGAGGATGACCATAAGTGGATGGTATTTCCAAGAAACTCGTTTGTGTCTATAGGAAATTGGATACCATAAGATTCATAGGTATCAAAGGGAACTGAAGCATATTCCTCTCGATCAAATTCAATCTCTTAGTATTAGGACTAATCTGGGTGAGATGACCTTCAACAGATTTTTTTGCATCTAGTATTTCTATCTTTCCATTGATTAATAAGGATTAATTTTAATCGGTGTTATCTCAACCTCTTTAACATCGAGTGTTCATTGTAAGCACGAAGCATAGAGCCTTAGCAATCTCTCCACATTTCTTTGAAAGCACTAAAATCAAGACCATGTGATAGAGAAGCTAAGCAAAGTCTAATATGAAGGGCTCTCTTACCATGAAGTAAAATAAGAAGGCAAAATTTGAATAAGGTACACTTTTTTATATAGAAATTTGAAGCATAAAATATTACTTTAATTATAAAATTATGTATAAAGTAGATTAAAATAAATAAATATGTCTACATCAAAAATAGTATTGTTTGATGCCCAACACCATAAATGGTCAAATTTCACTATATAAAATATGAAGATGTGAACAATTTTTTAGTTTGAATAATTATGAGGCATCATCACTGTTGTGGTGACCCATCCTACCAGAGTTAATAAGCAAGTTAAAGGCAAAAGACTTGATGTTGATCATGCTTAGTGTCACCGATGAGGTTAACCTCATACTTGGGATGCATCAACATTGAAATAGGCTTGGTAAATTTTGTACACCATATACAAGGTGAATAATTAGATGAAGATACTCCATTTCCAATTGAATATTCCTACTCTCTGTATGAAAAATGGTGAGAAAGTTGAGGAATTCTTATGTCATGTAGCATAACAATAAGCTAAATTGATTACACTTGTAAAAATGATCAAGGATAAGATGTTGGTTCTAATCACACTAATATCTATCCCTTATCAATGTCGCATGTTAGTCATGATACTAAACATCACAAAGTAAATAGTGTTTTTTGAAGAACTAGTGAATTTGCTTCAGCTAGAAGAAGCCATCCAGTATGTGAAAGAAGAGTTTAAGGATAAAGCCTTGATATCTAAGAAACATGTCCAAAATTATTAAAAACACCACCAAATTAGACATAAGAACATCAAAAATCTAAAGAGGCAAAAATATGGTGTCACATTTTCCACACCAATATGCATGATACTGATAGCCACTATTATAATACCTTCACACAAGGCTCATCTAATTAAGAGATCACTTTTGGTAAAGGTGAGTCACATAAATTGAAGAGACATATATGATGATAGAAGAAGCATGGACATGTAGTGACATAACATCAACAAGATGACAAATCTAAAGAGGAGGTACCTAAAAAAGTAGAATGTAGTAACACATATAAAGACATAGTTATTGTCTCCCAAACCTCATCACATACAAGAAAAATTTGGTTGATCAACTATAGTTCTACCAAGCTTAAGAAAGGATACAAGGATCTATTTGAGTCACTGACAACTCAACCCATTGGAGATTAAGTTTTAATTGCATATGACAAAGAGTATATTGTACAATAAATTTTCACTATCACCATTCCTCTCGAGATATGAACCTGTACTCTCACTAAGGTACTTTATGTCCCTTGATTGACAAAAAAATATACTATTTTTAAGTTAGTGCTTGAATCATAAGTTTAAGGTAGAGTTCATGATCATGAATGGCATAAAATAATGTCTCCTCTTATGGGATGTTTAGGTCATTACTAGGTCCTTTTTGAAGGATTTATTATTTTCCCTAGATGTAATTTCATTGGATATTGTTGCTCTATCTACCTCTATTTTATAATATACATCATTGTGTAATTATTGATATGGGCACCTTTCTATTTGTTTTTGTATTAGCTAAGTTATAAGCCCATGGTCTATGGAATTCCTTAGTTGTCTCATTCCTTGCCCATCTACCCTAGATGCTTTGTCAATAAATAACATAGGGTTTCATTCAATTTGAGTTATTCACAAGATAAGGATCATCTTGATGTGGTACACACAATTCTCTATGGATGCTTGCCTACTTCTTCCCAATGATTCAATTACTTTTAGTTGTTCCTTGATGATTTATATCAAAAGACATGGGTATTATTTTTGAAGTAGAAGAGTAGATACTTAACTCATTTTAAGGACTTCTATAACTTTGTTGTCACCCAATTAGGGATGCCTCTTTGACTCCTCCACTCAAATCAAGGGGGAAAATTCACATAAAAATAATTCATGGCATTATTAAATCACATTGGAATCAAATATAACTTCACTTATCCCTATACGCCATAGTAGAATGGAATAATACAATGGCATGATCATTAAATTATGGTGATGACTTGTTATATGATTTTGACTATGATGTTGGATGTACCATTCTGGGTAGAAGTAGTTAAGATATTTATCTACCTCCTCAACACAACACCCATAAATATATTACAAAACAAGAAACCAAAAGAGGTATGAAGTGGTCATAAACCTTTGATATCTCATTTAAGAGTATTTGGTTATACATCTTATATGAATGTCCCTACTAAGAAGAGGAAAAAGATCAAACCAAAGACACTCCAGTGTCTTCAATTGGGGTATAATACTACCTCAAAAGCATACCATCTCATGGATCCTTAGGTAAAGAAGATATATAAAATTTGAGATGTGGCTTGTGATGAGTCATCATTCAACTCATTTCCATAAAAGGAATTAGATCATACCACCTCGCACATACTATTCCCATAGTTAGATGATGAGAATGAAGAATATTGTCACAAAGAATGTGAGATTAAAAGAGAGTTGTTTATTGATCTTGGAAACATAGAAGAAAATTCTTCATTACATCATAAACAAAATGTAAATCTAAAATGGGTAGGGATCACCATCAATGAATCACACATGAATTCTAATCTAAATACTTCATCATGAGTTCAGACCAAAAAATAGGCAAGATAGGAAGTTAATATTTCACTAATGAGTTTAGTAGTTGATAACACCAAACCAAAGACAATTCAGGAGGCTTTATGTTAACCTCAGTGGAAGAAGGCCACGGATGCTGAATATGATGCTCTCATATAAAATTGGATGTGAAAAACTGTTGATCAACCTATACCAAAGAAATCTATTGGTTGCAAGTGGATTTTCAAGATAAAGTAAAAGGTAGATGGATATATCGACAAATATAAAGCACAACTTGTTTCAAAGGGATATTCTCAACTAGAAGGATTACTTATGATGAGGACTTTACACCCACTACTAAGATAAAGACCATCAAAGTTGTTTGTGAACTCACAACACAAAAGGGATGGAAGCCTTAGTAGATAGACATGAAAAGTGCATTTCTAAATGGTGTTCTCAAAAAAGAAGTGTACATGACCCAGCTAGAAGGCTTCATTGAAAAATGACATCTTCATAATGTATGTCATCTAATTAAGTCACTTTATGGAAATAAGAAGGCACCAAGGTCATATTACACTAAGATTGATTATCATCTATTGAAAAATAGATTCACTCATAGCCACTCAAATACTAATTTATATGTCAAGAAGGTAGGCATAAAGATTGTCATTCTAGTTTTGTATGTGTATTATATTATTGAAGAAGTAAATAATGACATTAAGAAATCTTTTGACATGACATATTTGGGGCTAATTCATTATTTTATTGGCTTGCAGATATGGAAAAAGAAGAATCATGTTTTTGTCTCACAAATGAAATATGCAAGACACTCTTTGAGAAATATTGGATGAAAAATTGTAATCTAATGTCAAATCCTATGGAGAAAGGTTTATAACTATCTTTATTTAGGAGTCACCTCAAGTAGATGAAAATCACTATAGGAAGCTTGTTGGGAGTCTCATTTACTTAACTTATACTAGACTGAACATATACTTTGCAATTAACTATCTTTTGAGATTCATAAAAGAGTAAAAGAAATGTCATTGGGTTATAGTGAAGCATGCTTTGATATACGTTTGAGGTACAATTGATTATGGTCTAGAATATAATAATAACTCAATTTTTTTCTTTTAGGGTTACGTAAAATCAATGTATGTTGGATATATTGATGATACAAATTTAACCACATGATGTATTTTTCATCTCAGATCTAGGCCAATTTAGTGGATAATTAAGAAGCAATATGTATCTACTCTCACATCCACAAATTTATAATACCATAATATACGAAGAGTTGTGTTCGATGTAATTTGGTTACATCACATTTTGTCTAACATAGTTATTCTTGAAGATAAACCACCAATCTTTTTATCTAACAATTAAGGTGTGTTAAACTTGTCAATAATTTAGTATTTCATGAGAGGACCAAACATATTGAGGTATAATGCCACTACATTCAATAACAAGTCTTGAACCACTACCACGTCACTCAAGGAAATGAGGTTATTCAAAAATCCTCATGAAGATGTTTACAACCTGCTTCTAAGTCAGAATCTACTTGAAGCTAAGAATTTCATCCAAAATGTTTTGATGAATGAAGTGCATATGTAAATTAATGTGTTTGGTTCATTGATACTCAAATGGGTTGTGAGATATGTGAATTTCACTCTGGTTGTCACACTAAATTATAGTGGGTGAATCTTGCATGATTCTAAACTATGTCAATAATTGATGAACCCAAATATTTTTATAACTCATTGTAATTGCTTCTATTAACTCAACCTCTATAAAATAAAGTGTAATATGGTGCTATTTCTTACAAAACCAAGCAATAGGTGAAGAACCAATACAAAATATGTAGCCAAAATTGGAATACCTATCATAAAGAAAACCTACCCAACATAAATCACTGTAAACAACCAAATGAGAAGAACCCCTCATGTAGTGTAATTAAAAATTTGCAGTACCTCACAAGTATCATAATTTCCTCTTGGTAGCCTGCTAATGACTATCATTAGGTTTATGTGAAAACCTAGATATAATCCCAACTAAAAATGAAATGTTAGGGTGAGTATGGGTTAGATACATAAGGATCCTAACCATTTGCCTATACAATGTAAGATCACAACTTAGAGTAGTAAAAGAGACAATGAGAGTCACTCCAAACTAAAAATGAGGACTTGGATTGCAATGAATCATGCCAAAGTAATGAATAAGATCAAGGGTATACTTCTACTAACTAAAATAAATCCTTGAATCTGATTGTGAAATCTACAAACCAAGAAAGAAATGCAAAAGGCAAAGATATATCATGTCAAACTATGATGAAAGTGCCTATTGAATAGTTTGAATTTAAGATGTAGAACTACCTATGAGAAGTAGATTACCAACATACAAGACTAATATAACAATGTTATCTGAAATACACTAAATATACACTATGGGATCATAATGGTAGTGAACAAAACAAGTGGATAGAAGAAATGAATCCATATTCTCATACCAATCCTGAGAGGTGTTTGAGATCATAAAGAGACATTCTAAGTTGAAAAACAAGAAAAGAATAATTAACATACACAATAAGATTCTCCATATATATTTCCTCATGCAATTCTCCATTCAATAAAGTACTCATAGCATCAATTTAATACACTAGCTAAAACTATGATGCAACAAGAGAAAGTACAAGGTGAATAGAATCCAATTGGCAATAAGACCAAAAGTCTTAGAGTAGTCAATACCTTCTATTTATGAGAACCACTTTGTAAAAAGACATGCCTTATAATTATCAATGGACCAATCAACTACAACTTGGTGTGGTAAATCCACTTGCACCTAACCAACTATCTTTCTTTAAGAATATTGACCAAATATCACATGTGATTATTCACCAATGAAGAATACACATATATCATCACATAATCCTACTCTTGTATCCCATGATCCTATTAAAAGACTATACATCACCAAAAATTTCCTAACATAAAATTCCAATGCTCGTAGAATGTGCATGATGATCTTGAGTAGGTGGAAGATCCTATATAAAAGGTGTTGCCTCAAAAATTGTAGTATGATCCCACCTAGGCATAGTGGTAACATCAATGTGAATAGGATCCTCATCCTCTATTACTTCCTTAGGAATGTCCTAAACTATCTCTACAAAGAATGAATCCTCAGGAGTTAGTAAATCATCAAAATAAGAAGAAGACATGGAAGATAATGAAGAGGCATGAAATGCAAAATGCTCATGAAACTGTACATGTGTTCAAAAATGAACATCATGAGCATAAAGATTTAAAATATGATAATCTCTCATGTCCTCAAAATATGCTAAAAAATCAAAGGTTTTAACTTCTTATCCAATGCTTTCCTTTTCTTCTTTGGTATAAATTCCAAAGCAAAGCTCCCAAAGACTCAAAAAAATTAGATTAGTTTTATTTATAATTTATTTATCAATTGTGATTATGGAGACTCTCTCAATTAATATGAAATATATATGTACCTATGGGTCTACATATCTATCTATATAGGTGTGTGTGTGTGTGTGTGTGTGTGTGTGTGTGTGTGTGTGTGTGTGTGTGTGTGTGTGTGTGTGTGTGTGTGTGTGTGTGTGTGTGTGTGTGCATGCGTGCGTGTGCGTGTGCGTGCGTGCGTGCGCGCGCGCGTGCATGTGTGTGTGGGTGCATGCATGTGCACGTGCACTTGTGCATGCACATGTACGTGCATGTGTGAGTGTGTGTACGTGCGTGCGTGCGTGTGTGCGTGCGTGCGTGCGTGCGTGCGTGCGTGCGTGCGTGCGTGCGTGCGTGCGTGCGTGCGTGTGTGTGTGTGTGTGTGTGTGTGTGTGTGTGTGTGTGTGTGTGTGTGTGTGTGTGTGTGTGTGTGTGTGTGTGTGTGTGTGTGTGTGTGTGTGTGTGTGTGTGTGTGTGTGTGTGTGTGTGTGTGTGTGTATGTGTGTGCACGCGTGCACACGTGTGTGCGCATGCATGTACGAGTGCATGTGCACATGCATACACACATGTAAATATTCACCATAAAAATTAAAACATAAATAGAAATAATCTATAGGTTTATATCAATAAAATGCAAACATATAAAATATTATCATCACATTAACACATACAACTAAATTAGAGAGTAACCTACCTCATAAAAATGACAGTACTATAGATATGTAGAAAATTTTATGAAAAAAACATATAGAAATTTATTGTAACATTCATATAGAAACAAATTCTAACTCAACACACTTGACAATGGCTGCAATCCCAATCTCTCATGTATATACCTATCAAGATAAAAAAATTCAAACACAAAACCTATTTTTATGTAAACTACTCCAAGTTTCAAACCCACAATGACATTTAAAAATACCTAAATACCCAAAATATGGTATATGCATGTTGACCTATCAAAATCAAAAGAACAAATTAAAAAATACTATCTAAACCCCCTTTTCAATCTCCACTATCATTTTAAAAAAACAAAATTATTACATTACCAACAAACAACAAACCAAATCATAACTAGAAACTATTTTTAGATTTATGGCTCTCACATTTGTAAACTGATGATTTGTGCCATGAGGATATAAACAAGCATGGATAAATATTTTATGTTACATACCTTATTCAAAAATAAATAAATAAATAAATTATTAGTTTCCATAACATAATAGGAAAAACATGACAAAATAGGGGCACACAATTCTATCAATTAATCGAAAAAATAGTGCTTTGGCAAGAATGAAATCTCCACCTTGTTGAACTATATATATATATATATATATATATATATATATATATATATATATATATATATATATATATATATATATATATATATATATATATATATATATATATATATATATATATATATATATATATATATGTGGTGTTTTTATAGCCTGATGTGCTTATCAGTCTTTGTGATGTTAGCTAAGATCAAAGTAATACCTCTACATGAATGCAAAGATTATGTTTTGTTTGTTTAAGTTTTTTACTAACATTCAATTCATATTTCTATTTATTTAAACTGATACATTTATTCATGTCATATATATATATATATATATATATATATATATATATATATATATATATATATATATATATGACATGAATAAATGTATCAGTTTAAATAAATAGAAATATGAATTGAATGTTAGTAAAAAACTTAAACAAACAAAACATAATCTTTGCATTCATGTAGAGGTATTACTTTGATCTTAGCTAACATCACAAAGACTGATAAGCACATCAAGCTATAAAAACACCACATTATTTCAAACCCAAAACTTATTTTTGGATAAATCCTATGAAAACCATAAACCATTAAATATGAAAATAAGATATGAGTGTAGGACTAAAAAAAAAAAAAACACACAACAATTATCATTAACCAAAACCCTTAATGCACAAAGAAATATTATAGTTATGTCCATGAGCATGAAAATTAACCTAGACCATAAAACAATTGTAAAATACAACGAAAAAAAGGCAAAGTAATTAATAATAACATATATAATCTAAATCTTTAAACTTTATATAGGGTAAATAAGGAATATACATAAACTACAATGGGGGCATTGAATGATATATTTTTGTTTTTTGGTGACCTTGTTACATAGAGTAAATAAACAAAGCATATAACACTAGGGAAGAGGGAAAAATTATTGGATGGAGTCCAATAAATTTGATGTTTGTTGTGAAGATGGACCCCAAATATTTTTTATATAATAATTATTTATTTATTAAAAAATTCTCAAATGCTTTTCACATAAGTAATATTATATTATATTTTTTTCTTGTCATCATTAGGGAAAGTAATAGAGATATAAGATCTTATATTTTACATATTTTATACTTTTTCAAATTTATTAAACACCGTATTTTTTCAATAAAGTGTACATCAAATTCATATATATATAAATTTATAAAATATAACATCCTTCTGCCATAAATTTTAAGTAAACATGGAAACTCACTAGTGTATAAATATAAATTAATAGATACATTGTTATTCAAATTTAAAATTTTAGCTCAAAAAAATGGAACATTCAATCAATTTCAATAGAAAAAAATGAATATGATACAAATTTTATTATTATAAATGGGACACCATCTATTTATAAATAAAACATTCTACATAAACCAATGCCTATATTTTGAAGGACATGTTATTTGAAAATTTGTTAATTTTGCTTGAAAATGTCTCTCATATAGAATCGTGAGATGATCAAGATAATACCCTAATTTATATTGATATTTATGATCATCTATGGATTTTTTTTTGTTTTTTTATATTCATACATTTTTCTTTGTCTTTGAAATGATAATCAATACATTTTCAGTTGTAAAGCCAATTTTGATTCTAATTTTCAATGATCAAGGGTAGCTGTAATTTATTTGACCCTTCTTTACCATTTGTAATTTTTCTTAAAAATGTTCTCATTATGGGGTTGATTATTATGTTTCATCATTATCATTTATGGTTTATATCTCAAATCTATGTTGGCATTGGTTTTTTATGGATCATGGGTTTGGTATATGATTACATGCTAAGGATTAGGACTTATCCTCACTTTTGATGCTCAATGAAAATGATGTAAAAGGATTGAGGTTGAATTTATTAATATGAGATAAGATGTTTGAAGGTTTTTTATATGGTTGATGATGAAATGGACCTAATTAATGGAGTTGCATAGGTTTCAAGTCCTTGATTATCTAAGAGAACCTACATAGAGTTTCACATGTGTCTGTATAACAATTATTGGTTCTTGTTGAGGCTCATTTCTAATTCTCTATTTACATTAATCATGTAGCCTATTATTATTAATTATATTCATTTAACTTTGATGATCTATTCAATTGTTCACTTTCCTGTGATAATAAATGCAATTAATGGCTTTGTAAATGGTGTTGAGACCTTTTGAGAATAAGAAGTTACTTAGATTTACCTTTACATCTAAATGATGTAATTAGATTTAACTGAGGTTTTGTTTCTTGTCTAGGCTTAGACTTAGTCTGATCTAATGATTTCTTATAAAAATTGAGCTCAAATATTACTTTTAATTTGTATCTAACCTAAACCCAATTATTTATAAAGAAATTTGATTTTTCTTTCTTACTATTTTGTTTAAAATAGGTTTACCTTTAATTAGATTATGTGGTGCTGCAAATTATTGACCCTACATAGCTATTTGGTGTCATAAGTTTTGGTAGTTTTTCAATTAAAGAGACCGAATGGGATCACCTGGTAGAATAATAGGTGCAAAATCCTTCATGGGACACCTAACCTATCATATTCTAAAGAGATATGTTTTCCTTTCTTCTTATGATTCCTAAGACCATATTTGGTCTCCTTTCTTTTAGGGGAATTTTGTTCTCTTATGAGGATCTTCATTTGAAAATTTTAGAATATGTATTTATGAATGCATATTTTAAGATTGAGTAGAGTAAGGAGTTTTATCAAAAATTTAGTTGCTTTTACATACCCCCAATTTAGAAATCAACATATATATTGGTGTTAGATCCTTAAATCATTCAGGCATTTCTTACATAGATTTATTGCACTTATATTACATATACAATTTTTTTTTAGATAATATAAATCCTTGGTTTATTGTAATATTTTACATTATATACTATCTTGGAGCTAAATAAGGTAGCATGTTACAAGTTTATAAACTAAAAAATCAAAAATGTATGCTATAATAATGTTTAGAGTTAATGTTACTATATAAACTTACATTTATATCATATTATCTTTTATCTTGTGTATTCTATTATATGAGTGTATGATTATATTTATTTACTTTTCAAAATTTAAATTATCTTTATTATACATATTTACATTTAATATATATTTTGAAATGATACTAATCATGTTGATATATATATGAAACTATTGAAATGGAAATGTTCGAATATATAGGGTTGATATTAGAATATAATACGCTACAAAATTTTATAGAATTTGTAATTTGATTAAAAAAATAGTAAATGAAAATAATAATATGCAAACCTCCCTAAGACATATTGAACAGGGACTATGATAGGAAATTTGTTAAAAGTACTTGTAAATAGTGTCATGTTTGAAAACAAAATTAGAAATTATTCTAAGACAATGTTGTAGGAGGACAAGGGAAAGTTTTAGCCTTTTCTATTGACAACAATTACATCCTCATTGACTATGAAAATAATTTTTGTATCTGGATCTATGCTTCTCTAAATGAGGTTTTCTTGAATGTGTATCAAAGCTGAATAGACATACATAAGACCTACAAAACACAAAACCTTATTGCTTTACAATAAATAATATAGAGATTAAACATAAAATGGGGAAATGGGTAAGGAGATAACTAAGCTATCCCTATAAAACTACACATTATGCATGTTGCCTCAATATCCCAAAAGGGCATTAGTGTTATGTACTTTTCCCTCCTAGGGTCATTGTGTGATCTATGATTGTTCAACTATAATGACTATAGCTATAATATTGATTGAAATTTTAATAATGGATGACCTTGACATGAAATAAAAAATATTTAGACTTGTCCTATGACTATTAGAAAGCATAATAATTTTAATTATAAGAAATTGTGTTCTATTGGTTAGTGATAATTTGAAATCAGCTTCCTAAGGGGTTTGAAGTGAATGCATTGATGTGATTTTATAGATGAGTATTTAAAATATTTTCACTGACTGAATTTACAAAATATGTAGGAAAGACATTGTAAAACATATTGATTTTAAAAATTTACCATTCAAGCATGGGAGACAAGGTCACACTATGGGAAAAGCCATAGTGTTGCCCTATCTAACCTAACGAGAACTTGTCCCAAAAGACCAAAGACTATCAGGACAAACTTAATGGGATATTTTGGATTGAATAAGGATAAAATTTAATGAAATATGGATGTACATATGATATTTTTATTTTTTACAAGATAAGGAAGGATCTCTTATAGGTTACAAGTTAGCTAAATGGCAAATAGGTTGAGTAAGGTAAGGATGCCAAAAATAAGTATTGTCAAGATCTTAATGATTAATTTTAAGTATCTAAAATTTAGTCTGCAATAGTGGGTATGATTTCATTTGAATTTTATAAATAATAATTTTATTCAAAATATGGAGTCTTTATGATTCTATTTGAACTCAATGTTAGAGAACCATGCCCGCTCTACCAAGGTTTTAGTTTAAATTTTTCACTGCAAGATCAAAACTTATCAAATCTTCTTGGGTTCTCAATGTATTAATGTATAATGGAAAAAAAAAAATTATTCCTTTCGATAAATACAAGTACTCACTCTTAAAACATTGATAAAAGTTCTCATGCTCTATCGGTTACTTGTCCCTCATGGCTAAAATCAGACACTCATGTTCCTTTTCTCTAAGAATTGCAGGGAAAAGTAAGACTAAAAAGAACTAACATTTATTTTTTATTCATTAGAGTATAAAAAGGTGGATGAGAATTTTGATTTGATATTTTTGTTAAAATATAGAGGGAGGATGCAATATTCATGGTTGGTGCTCATACCATTCACATAATGGAGATTTTTTTCTTGAACACATTGCAAAATTAGGGAAATCATGAAAAAGGGAATAATTGGAGGTTATCAATTCCAAAGGTACATTTGAGAGGGATTTAAAATGAGGCAAGAAAAAAGTTTCTTTACAAAATATATTATATAAACAAGATCTTCAATGTTGCCCACATGTTTAGAGAAATATGGGACTACACTTTTGAACTAACCTTCAAAGGGGCCTTCCTCTATTGTAGGGAAGTTTCCAATAGGTTTGTCAAAAATACCAGGGGCCACATAATAATCATAATAGCATCAATAGTGGGGTACTTAACTATGGGATATGGATCATATGTTGTCAGTAACGCTGTTATGGAGACCATGAAAAAAATTATAGTCACCTTAGTAATCATTGTATCACCTTTAAAGTTATTTAACACAGTCAAACTCTTCAATATGGCCCATTTGTTGTTTATTAATAATATGTAAAATTTTTATTATGTCTATGACTGCACATATTTTTATATCACATTAAAAATAATGAATATAAATGTTTTCAATTAATGGTCCCATTCTCATAAATAGTTAGACATATATATGTCAAATGATTGATTATACCTATAAAAGAATGTGTAATTGACATTTAAACATAGAAATGGAGGTGTGGCTTCTGATAAAGTCCAATTGCTTCCCATATCACTTATTTAGTGTAAGACTACCCTTCCCCACATATATATCAAAATTTGTATAATGTCTATAGAAGTTACTTCCAAATGTACTAAAATATATCTACAAAATCCTCTCACTGATCAACCACCAACCATGCACCATGCATCAGTAATAGGCAATGCAATGATATTAGTTTTCTAACTTTCAATGAAAACTATAGAAAAATATATCTATCTAATTATAATTTAGATTAAAATCACACGAAAAAATTAATAGTGTATATTTTATTAAATAGTTATTATATTAAAAACTTCAAACTTCTACAATCCTTATTTTCATGTAATAAAAATTTACAAATAAATTATAAACAAAATGTTTTGAATAAGATTTCGAATAAATAAATGCGGTTCATCATCAATGTGAATTCGTTCATCCTAGTGATGCAACGCACAAAGATCTGAGCTCATAATAAAATTTTATATGCCATTTTCAAATGGCATGTGCTAAGGAGGTGGGGAATGCATTTGTGGTGATTCATATCTTCATTTTTATGATAAACACATGTTTTAGTATAATATAAAAATATATTTATATGATTTTCTAGTTCAAAATGAATATTACATATTAAATGATCTACAATATTTCTACAAATTCTTGCTAGAAATTAAATGTAGATTGTTAATTGTTATCATTTGAACTATAATTCAAATCATCGAATATTGTAATATATTTTAAATTGGAATATATTTTTCAATTGTATATTTTGTGTGTAATAGTTGTTGGAATGAAAGTATGATAAAAATAGTATAAGTAGAAACTGACACAACCAATCTGAACTGCAAGGCATAGGATAGTGGCATGGAAGACAAGTCAATAATTCAAGGTAATGATAAAAGGCAAAGACATGTTGCACTCATAGAAAGCTTCCTTTGTCACTTACAAAACAGAGTACTCCTTTCAGGTCGTGCAATATTCCCTATTTCAAAACAGAGTAGTCTAAACGGAGTTATGTAGTTTTTCTAATATGTCTCATATCAAATTGAATTTGTTTTCTTTGTTTATAATTTTAATGTTTTCTAGCAGCTCTGTTTGGCTGCTAATGACAATGAAGACGAGCATTCATCGAATGAGAATTAAGTTGGTAAGGGGTTAGTGCTGCATGGGCCGGGCCAGAGGAAATGGTCGTGCTAAGCTGGTCGAGCATCGTGCGGTGGTGGAGATCTGTTCTGCGTTTGTGGACATGGCTTGTCGGTGCCTCTAGTAAGGTATATTAGTTTGTAAAAATGCACGGCTTTTTGGGTTTGAGAATGGTTAAATGGTAAATATAGATATTCAAGAACCAATTACAAAGTATGTTTGAGATAACAGTTATTGTACATTTTGGCAAAGTTTATTGTAAGTTATGATTGCTCTATAACTGAAAATGAGGTCTTTCGGGTGGGTTTTTTCAGTGATGTTTTGCAGCGAGTTCCATACGATTTGTGTCCACCAGCTTGGAGTTGAATGATTTCTTTTCCATTTCGGATAATGATGGTTCTACTGTTTTTTAATTTAAACGTCTCATGTTTGAGTCTTATACTTGATTCTTTTAATTATGTTGTCTTTGAAAGGTTTTACTGAAAAGAAGATATGCCATCCATCCATACATAACCTTACTATGTATAACCTTACTGTACCACATGCTGGCCACAATACAAAAACACACCCCCAGAAATTATAATTAAAATGGTAGGGTCACACGCTAGAGAAAGACAAACACTAAAGTGTACTTTAAAAAAAAATCCCTATCCAAAAATGCAGTCAATTGATATTAGGTATTTTTTCCTATAACATAATTTTAAAGTGTGAGATTCAATTCTTGTTGTCACTTCTTAAATGGGTAAATTAATTAAGAAAAAATTAATTTATTAATAAAGTTTAATATTTGGAAGGTCATTAGTTGATATTTTGTTGTCTTATTAATTTCTATAGAGAGAAACTAATGGAACAACTTTTTAATTATTTAATTTTGTTTACTTAATCAAAATACATAATATATATATTAGGACAATAATTATAATATTTTGGGATAAAGTTTGTTATATAAATAATAGTATATTCCTTAAGTATTATAAAAGTATAATCTTTCTTTTCAATGAAACTTTATGTATTTTAATTTAAAATTTATAAAAATAAAGTTATAATTGGTTAGTTCATCATTCTATTTTTATAGATTTAGATTTAATCTAAAGTCAACATTTATCCCAGTTAATAAATTTATTAATAAGAATATTCAAAGTTTTAAGAGAGATCTAAACACTGTAATAGAGAATAACTTAAAATTCATAATAAATATTACTCATTTTATTCAATTGATTACATATGACATATTACAAAGCTATATAAGAAATATGTTTCTTATATTTGAGATAGTGAGATCCCTATTATCTCTCACACACTAACCAACTAACTATATAAGATGTATATTGTTATTATAATTTATTTGTATAACTAACAAGTTATATAAAATTCTATTTATAATATTTTTATTATTCACAACAATAATATATCACACAAAAACCTATTAGCATAATATTATTTAACTAACAATAATTAAATTATTACAGTCTTAATAATATGAAGGGAATCTAACGTTCACCTCCTTGTTAACATTATTATTTCCTAGTTTATACCCCTTGAAATTGAATATGGGAAAAACATGAATCCTATATTTTCATCTATACTCATGATTTGATGATTTTCATAGGGCAATCACAAAGGTTAATGATGCTTTTACATATAGCTTACCAAAAATCAAAATGGGATGGATTCCAACTAGATTATCAACAACTACAAAAAATGGTTTTACAAGTGGTTTATAACAAATCACATCACAATGTGAAGTACAATTACTAGCTTTCTTTACTATCATATATTTAGAGAAGCTACAGAGAAATTTTTAATTCACTTATTATAAATGCGAATAGGTGTACATCATCTATTCTTATTCACACAAAACTAAAATCAAATACACAACTTAAAAATAAATGCGTAACTAAAGTAGAAGTGGCCCCATCACTAGTGGCTAATGAGAGGCTCTGAAACCGCTATCCTTTGTTTCCTTCATCCTCCAGTAAGTGAGACTGTTTAATTTTTTTTCAATTTCTTAATTTATTCATGTGTAATCAAGTGTTGACAATTTTGGGTCAAAATCTCTCAAGTTCATTATTTGCATCATACCCTATTTCAAGATTTTTGTGAATTCTATCATCTTGACTATTAAATTTTTGGATGTCAATTTCAACCAAGAGCACATCCTTTACAGTGACAAATTTGGACATGAATGACTCTATTTTTGACATTTTCAAAAATACTAACTTATTAAATCGATAAAATAGACTATCGAAATAATAATAAAGACCCTATAATAATCAACTTTAAATATCAACATACATATTTGGACTTAATGTCATTTTTGATATACAAACTCAAAATGCTATGCATTTGAAAAAACACCTAAAATCCTTTTAAGACACTTACTCAAACCTAAATAATTATAATAAAACTACAAGATGCTTTTATAGATCGCCATGTCAACTAGACGTAGATGACAAACTAATTATGTACTTCAGCCAAACATAGTGACTCAATGCTAACTGAAAATAAATTAAATACTAAAAAGGTGACTCACTATTACCTATATAAAGTCAAAATAAAAAATGTAACTATAATACTATTAAAAGAAAAGGAATTAAACAACTATTATTATAACACTAACAGAGTTTGCATGAAATGATGGAGTCAAAGATGGACGGTTTGACTTGAGAGAGATATGGCTACATAAGAAATGCATGAAATAAAAAAGAACATCTGACTAGACCGATGCCGATCAATGTACTAAAGTTTTTAAGCTATGATTTTGAATGAGATGTTGGTTAAGGCCAAAAAGGATATCTAACCTAAATCTACAATGTAATGTGATAATTTGCCATAACTCAAACTCAAATTTTATGCAATATTCATGAACATGGATATCACATGACCACATAATGAGAATCATAAATTAGATTGCAGCTATGACCTCCTAAGATAACCATTGATCGATAAAAGTTGAATGGAGAATGTGCCAGGATAGATGAGCTAGACATCGCATAAATGGTGCTCAAAATTGTAGATTGCTTAACCATTAAAGACATACATGGTAAGGATAATATCTAAAATTGTTTAATGTTGCACACAAACTTTGATTCCATCCATTCTGATAAAACACTATCCAATGTTGAAACTACAATTGGGAGGATGTTGAATTCAATACTCCAAGATGTTTCATAGTTCACATTTGAGGCATTAATAATAACTCTCATACTCCTCGAGAGGGTGATAGTGAATATTTATATTTTCACACACCTTAAAAGACTCTCATGATGACCTCAAATAAAAATAAACTACTCAGAATAACCAAGCATTGTGCCTAATTCTATTTTTTTATTCCAAAAATAAGGAAAGACGTAGTTTGCCCAACTAATGTGCTTAAAATAAAACTGTTCATTGTACATGACAATGAAAGGACATTGATATGATCTATTTATGTCATTAAATCAATTCCCACCATTGGCTTAGGATCAAACATTGATCTAATACTAGATAATGAGAAAATTTAGAGTTTTAAGAGGAAGCCAAATACAAGACATCAAAAAATAATTCAAAGTACACATAATTATTATTCACCTTCTTTAATTGATTACATATGACATATTACAAATCTATATAAGAAATATGTTTCTTATATTTGAGATATTGAGATCCGTACAATCACTCACACATTAACCAAGTAACTATATATGAAATATATTATAAGTACAATATAGTTTTATAACTAACAAACTATACAAAACTCCCTATTTAATATTATTGTTATTCACAACAATAATATACCATTAAAAAAACATATTAATATATTATTTTTTAACTAACAAAAATTAAATTATTATAAACTTAATAATGTGACCACACCCTAAGATTTATCATTTAGATGTTTACATGCATTACATTTTGATTGGTATTATTTATTACTTTACATATCATAAAAATTGAGTTCACATATTTTATCATGTCATGTTCACATATTTAATGTGATTTAAATAATGTTATGTTCATAGGATGACCTAACATGTAGTTATGCTACATGTCCATGCCCTCTAAATCATTGGCTACCTGATCAGAAAAATGTGTTAATCTTGGTCCCTAAGGGAAATGTAACTATTCAACATAGGGATGAATTAAAATTTCAACAACTTAAAATTAATATCTTTTAAATTTATTAATTAAGGATAGAGCCACTAACGTATCTTTGCATTAAGGTAAAGACATTTTATTTGATGAACAGAGGATATATTCAATATATATAATAAATTTATCTACCTATTTCATTTTCAATAAATTTAAAATATTTAAGAATTAAGGTAATTTAAACTTTTAGATATATTAGGTGCATTATCATTTAGGAATACAACTCTTATTAATAGTTTGTATCAACATAGAATTATATGAATTGGTTTCTAATTAATTGTTTTTGTTTAGATAGTCAGTTTTAATAATTTTTTAATTTCATTTATGATGATTATTCGATTATTTATTTCTTATGTTCTAAATATTTTGATCTAATATATTTGTTCTTACTGAATACACTCATATAAAAATTTGTGGGCTTAGGTTTCTACTTTTTTTTTAAAACATTTTTATTATTTCTTATATCATCTCAAATTGGATAAAGATGTGGGCTGGGTTTTTGAATCGCTGCTTCAAATTATGATCAATATTATGGTACTCAAAATGAACCAAGTATAAAACATTACTTTCTATCTTCGCATGACAATTGATCCTTGGGGAAGAAAATGAAATGGTACTACAATATTGGATATTCATATATTATTAGGGTTATTTGATATGTCACTATATCATAATGACAAAATAATATATAATCTTGATTTAAACAAAAGTGATGAAATGAGTGCATAAGAAAATGAAATGTTATTACATTATTAGATATTGATATAAACTAGGATCAATTGTTATGTCTCAGTATGATAATGACAGAATAATATATAATCTTGATTCAATTAAAAGTGAAATAATTAGTGCATAACAAAAAGTACCGAAAAGCATAATGCAACTATTAGTCATTTGAAAGTCTTAGTTTTTCATAATAAATTTGTCATATATTTTCTATTTTTACTTTAATCTAAAAATGTAGGTGAGCATAATAAAAATAAAATTCATGTACAATTGTAGTTATGTAGTCACATTTGAAAAGAATGAGATGGTGGGATTCTAAATAGATAAATTTCATATTATGATAATTTAACCTATATCAATATCTTAGTAAACATGTAATGATTATAGACAAAACCATTAAAAATTAATTTTAGTTTTGATTTCCAATTTCATTATTTTAGGAAACATTTAAAAAAAAATTCTATGTTTTTTCAATTTAGTCAGTGGTATATAGTGCATTGTCATACCAAAATGTATAGAATGCAGAAACAAATGAAAATATACATAAGTACAAACCTTCTCTTACTAAATACTAGTCAAACCTATATTTCTAACATTTTTGAGGTGGGATAAAACTATTTATTATTTTAGAGGAGCATTAATAGATATAGATCTGAATAACTTTAGTAGCTTGTCCACTTCGACAAATAATGGTATGTTCATATAATTAATGGAACCATATAAAGCCCTGGTAGAGGCATCAATTTGATTCATTAAAAACATAGGTGGAATCCTTGTCAATGTTGAAAGTGAGACAATTTTTTGTTACTCAAATACCATAAAATAAAGACATGGACTAGATACAATATATTGCACGAGTTTAAATTATTTTTGCATAAAAATAAAAATAAATATTTATTAAAAATAATGGCAAGGACTATCCATTTTGAAAACTTTATTATTCATATTTAAGCTTTAAGAAGTACTAATTCACTCAAAGAAAATAAAAATAGAAGGCCTACATAACTGATTAAAAGTAATTTAATAATTTACATGTGAAAACTTTAATTAACTACCAATACCACAAAAACATTAGTCACAAAATCAAGACATAATATATTGAATTTCAACATGAAAATTTGGTGGAGACATGACCATGTCACTCACACAACTACCTTAACTAACACCACATCCATCCTCATATCAACATATACCCCTACAGATGTAGTAATGACTACCAAATTCATTTTGTTAGAATTATACCAAATGAATATTTTTATCTACAGTAAGACAATGATTTATATGGAATATTTTGTGTTGGTAAATAAAAAGTGCATCATTTTTATATTAGTTCAGCCTTTGTCATTATACAAGTTTAGAGATTATACCTTCACGTTAACAATTTATTATTTCATATTATAATACTTCATTATTATTTTTTACATGAATTTATATGCGATGTACATAGATTTTACACTGAATTATTATTGAAAAAATATTTGTTAGGAGATAGAAAACATGATTTAAGAAGGTAAAGATTTAGATGTGTATGTAATGATATTGTCATGTACTTGCCTCAACGAAAACTTGTTAAACTATTTCAATAGTATTTTTTTATTAAGTAAACCCTTAAACTAATTTTAATTACTCCAAAAGAGAACTGTGTAATAAATTATCACAAGGTTTACTTTATTTATTTTATACTTTTCATCTATTTTCACTCAACACATTTGTGTCATAGGAATATAATGAATTTTGATTGACTGGTCTACATATTTTCATGGTTATATTTCCCCTTTGGTGTTATTATTAAATTATCACATCACATTTAATAACCCCATGTCTGTAGATCATGTGGTTGTGTTACATTTGGCATAAAACTTATAAAATCATTGGTTGGCAAATGTCCAACTTAGAGTAGAATTAAATGAGATATCTAGTGTCTTGATCAGTCAAGACCATCGTCTTACGTCATTCTAATAACAACCTAAAAATGTGGTATTAATGCACTATAAACATCTAGTTGTGCCCTTTTACTAAGAGTAATATGAAAAAAAATATACAAACATAATACAATAATATCGAGGATGCATTGGCTAAATACTATATTGTATTATATGAAACAATATTAGTATGGATCATTTATTAATATGTTTACATGCTCATAATCTAAATACAATAAATTAAAAAATTACATACCAATTCAAATGTAAATAATTATAAATATAAAGGTAGGGATGAACCACTATGCAACCCTTATTTTCACATTAAAAATGTTCTAGGTAGTATCTTCATATACATCACTAAATATATACATGATGGAGGTGACCACCATGCATGTCTGTAACTAAAGGATAGTTTTTGCTTAATAGATTCCACCTTGAAATTCATAAGATTATGTTTACTCTCAAAATTATGATCTCCATAAGAATATTAATGAAATTTTGTTTAAAATGGTTTTGTATTTTATGATTTCACTCTAAATTTTAAGAATTTAGTCTTACATGGCTTCTTTACTTTTTTTTTTAGAGGAGTATGGTCTGACAACAAAAGAGATCAAAATAGAGTTATCATAGTTGGAAAAAGGCAAAGACATGTTGGAATGTCTCCTCTTAAAAATGAAAAATAGTGTTACTTGGCTACAAAGGAATCATTTCAGAGTGTACATGTTACTCTTTCAACTTGATCATGTGTTGATGCCTATTGTATTGGATATAGGTGATTTTTTATAGAGTGTAGATATTACTTTTCTCAAGTGATGACATTTTCATGTTTATTCTATCAGATAAAAGGCAATAATTTTGGAGTTTATATGTTACTCTTCCCATCTGATCATGTCTTGATGACTACATTGTGGTTATAATGAGCTAAATTTTTTTGTTAGAAGAAAATATTTTTTAATATATATCTAGAAATAATAATGTTAATTATATTAATTTATAGCTCTTGTATGCATTTTTTTTTTTGGATATTTTTTGAACCACACTTAGCATTTTATCTTAAAATAAATTCTAAACAAAACTTGAGGGTTTTTAATATCCAAAACTATGATCTATAGTTTCTATCATCCTATAAAATCAAGTCAAGGACATTTCACATTAAGCTCCATGCTAGCATTGGCTCATTATAATCTACAATAGTTTTGCTACAACAATAATATTGAAGTCTCTTATAAGTTTGACTTATGATATACATAAATAAATTATAATAACAATTTTTATCATATATTTGTTAATTTCGAATCTTGAACATAACTAGCACACAAATTTTATGAGGACCGCATTTTTTTTGAGTCATTAGATTTATATAAAAAAGAGTTAAATTATATTAAAAAAAATTGAAATTTATTCTCAAATAGAATTAATTAATTTTTAAATCTTGAATAAACTTTGACTGCTAGATAAAATTTGAGAAGTTAAAAGGCCATAGATTAAAGTCGCAAGGCAAGCATCTAGTGGCATATACCTCTCTCCAATACATAACAAGGCTATCCTTGAGAAAAATACCATTAATATACCCAAATATTCCTTAAATTAATTTCATAATTTAAGTGCCCTGGAAGAGGGAGTGAGAAGAAATAAAAAATCCAAACAAAGAAATCAATAATTTACTTCTAGGAAGGAATCCATAAGCACTAAGCAGCACAAGACAATAATTTAATGATAACCCATTACTCTAAATCAATAATAAACCTTTCAAAAGAGAAGTACACATGTAGATACAGTGTCAAATTTTCAATAGGGGAGTGAATATTATAGAAAATAGAGAATAATGAATTTGAAAACTATCAAGTTAGTAATTTATCAATAGGAAAAGATTATAAAACAGTAACTTGTACTGATTTGTATTGAATGAATTAAAATAATTACAAACCCAAATTATTCTTAAATAAGCCTCAACTAAGAATTAGATTTGACATGCAAAATTTATATATATATATATATATATATATATATATATATATATATATATATATATATATATATATATATATAAGAAACTGAAATTTTTTGTATGTTTTGCATGTAAGTGCATACAACTATAAAAATATTTCAAAATACTCTAAACAACAAAATTAGTGTATGGGATAAAATTCAATTAAATTTGATGCTTTGTCGTAAAAATATATAATTTCTAAAAATAGAAAATTTATGAAAAATTTATTAAATGGTAATTTCAGACCCTCAAATGATCACGCATGGCCTCTAAAAAATATTTAAAACTAATCTAAGAGGACATAATGGCTTAGGAAAGCAAATTTTTTTTTGATATGATCATTTTGGTATGTGTAAGATTTCAAATAGAGCTATGGGTCAAAATTTATGGTCTCTGAAAGATTGATCTATTTTTTCTGCATCATTTTTCTTTGGTTGAAAACAACACAATTCCTATGAGTTGCCCTGATTATACTACTATAATTTTTCTTAGTCAATATTATTCATCTCTAATTCTATAATCCAAGTGTTGTCTTCTTGTTGCAATCCTTCCCACTTAACCAAACACCTATTATAATTTCCTTGCCTTCTACTCATTATCTTCATATCCAAAACCTACACTATTTTTTCTTTTTTTTTATTTGGAACCTAGTTCTACCGATTTAGTTCATGATCTTAATCACTTTTATCATCTTATCAATGGAATTCATATAAATCTAAAACATTAAATACTAGGTATATATCAAAATATAAGATAAACTCATGTCATAAGCATTGTCATTGATTTTCATCACAGTTTTACATGGCTCAATTTTTTTATGCTTCAACTTGTTGTACGTGCCTTTTAAAAATCTTTCTTTCCTCAAGTAATCCATTACCAAATCTCCTTCTTCAAATACCTTAGATCTTCTTCTAGCATTTATTGATGCTTTATATTTCTCATTACATTCTTACAAGTTTTTTCTTACTCCTTGAAACTACTGCATATGCTCTCCAAATGCTTTTGCACTATCACTAAATTGATCTGCAATTGGTAATTGTACCAAATCAAAAATACCCATAGGATTTCTCCCATAAAAAATTTGAAATAGTGATTTTTCTATTGATATATTCACTAAACTATTATTTGGAAACTCAGCTTGTGGTAAAGCCAAGTCACATTGCTTGGGATTCTATCGCACTATACCTCTCAATATTTTTTTCAAAATCCTATTTATAACTTCTATATATCTATCTATTTGTTGGTGATATGGATTATTGAATTATTTCTTAGTACCCATCTTCTTCCACAAAGTCTAAAAATGAATTATAAATTTTGCGTTCCTATCTAAAGTAATAGTTTTTTGAACACCATGCAATCTCATAATATCCTTAAAAAATAATTATACAACTCTTGTAGCATCATTGGTTTTCTTACATGCAAGAAAATGAACTATTTTAAAAAAATTATGTATAATAATAAAAATTAAATCATTAACTCTCTGAGTGTTTGGTAATCCCAACATAAAATGCATACTTAAATTTGTCCATGGTCCTCTTGAAACTGATAATGACATGTATAATCTAGCATTTTATGCATATCCTTTATCCACTTGACCTATCTTGTACTTTGAAACATACTTTGTCACATCTTTCTTCATTTTTGGTCAAAAATATTTTTCCTTCACCAAAGCTATTGTCCTATTCTTACTAAAATATTTGGCCAAACTACCACTATGTAATTATCTTATTGTATTGTCTCACAGAAACCCAACTAAAATGCACAATTTTTTTTTTTTAAAGAGATAACCTTCTTGTATTAGATACTCACCATGAATAATATCTATCTCAACTGTTAATATGTTCCTGCACTGCTCAATTACCTTGCTAAAATATGGATCAATATCATATAATTCTTTGATAGCTTCAAATCCAACTACCTCACCCACCATAGTAGTTAATAACACTTCTCTCATGTTTATTTCTTCTACTACTTGATTGTGTTTTTCAGATTTATTTTTTAACACAAAAGTATACCCCTGCAAGAAAGATACCCGTTTGGCATGCCTGTATTCAAATTAATTTTTATATTCACATACTTGAAAGCCTCATGATCTATAAAGAAGATAAACTTCTTAGGCACTAGGTAATCCTCAAATATCTTAATGCTTACACAATTTCATAATGTTTAACATCATAGGTAGAATAATTTAATCTTACCCCATTTAATTTCTTACTAAAATATGCTATTGGCTTTTCTTCTTGACTTAACACAACATTAATTCCCACAAATGAAACATCACAATCAACCACAAACACTTTGTAAAAATTTTGTAATGCTAAAATTGGTCTTTCTACAATCTTCTTATACAAAAATTAAAAGCTTTCCATGATTCCTCTAGTCCATGCAAATTTCTTCCCTCTCATGCAGTCTATTATTCGTGCCATAATACTACTAAATTTTATAACAAATTTTCTGTAAAAAGTTTATAAACCATGGAAACTTCTTACCTATATAATTTTTTTATCAAAGGCCACTCAATAATTATCTTTGTATTTTCTTCATCTATTCTCACACTATTTGCTAAAATTATAAATCTCAAAAATGCCAAACTATTTCACATAAACCTGCACTTCTTCAAATTTGCATACAACTTCTCTTTTTTTAACAAATCTAGTACCATTCCTAAATGTTGTAAGTGTTCTTTTATACTCTTACTAAATATCAAAATATCATCAAAATAAACAACCACAAATTTAACAATATATTATCATAGCACTATATTCATCACCCTTATAAATGTGCTATGTGTATTACATAATCAGAATGGCATCACCATCCCTTCATATAAGCCATCCCTAGTCTTGAATGTAATTTTTTACTGATTTACTTTATGAATTAAAATATGATAAAAACTACTCCTTTGATTAATCTTGGTAAAACATTTTATTCATGCAAGCACATCCATCATATCATCTAAATGAGGTATAAAAAATCTATATTTGATTGTAATTTTATTAATGACTTTACTATCAACACATATTTTGTATCCTCCATCTTTATTTAAATTTAGAAACATTGATGTTGCACATGAACTCATACTCTCCCTATCATCTTATTTCTTAACAATTTAGTAACTTTTATATTTAATTTTGTATGTTTTTTTGGACTCATACTATAAGCTACTTGATTGGGTAAAACTGATCCTGAAATCAAATCAATGAGATGCTAAATATCTCTCTTTGGTGGTAAACCATCTAATAACTCATCAAACATAACATCTTCATATTCTTTCAGCACTTTTACTATTTTTATTTATATTTGAACCATTTTTATTTTTGCACTCTTTTCTACTAATGCATAACAATAACCTACCATCTTCATATCCTAGATAAATTCTTTATTAGAGATCATGTTTTTTGCCTTCTCTTCCTCTTTAAGAGGTAACAAAACTATCTTTTTACCACGTTTTCAAAAAATGTCTTGGTCTTCCCAATAACAAACTATGTGCATCCATCAAAATAATATCACACCATGTTTGATCATTATGGTTTTTTCCTATAGAAATCTTGATTAAGCACATTTTATCTATTGTAACTTTATTTCCTTTTTTAAACCATTAAATTTGATAAGTATTAGGATGTTTTTATATTGGAAATTTAGTTTCTCTATTATTTATTTAGAAACCATATTTCATAACTACCATCATTTATAATTACTTTACATAACTTTCTATCTAAAATACATCTTGTTCGAAAAATATTTGATTGAAACCACGCATCATCACATTATTTATTATATATTTTTTCCCTTCTTAGGATGATCATTATTCATCTCATCATGAGATTCTCTCTAACATCTATTGGTGCAACTGGTATTTTACTGTTCTATCTCAACGTCAACTAGATTCACTCTTGAGCGATCTTCTTGCTTCTTTTCTTGATCTTGATAGTGTGGACACTTAAACATTTTGTACCCTTCTTATCCACATCTATATAAAATATAATATCTGTGTTAATTCAAAAACTATCCTCTAGCACCACCATAACCCCATCCTCTTTGAAATCATTTTCTTCTTTGTTGGGGTTGAAGCTCTTACCTATTGTCATCTTGCCTTTTTGCACTACATGATGATTCACCTTTATTGGTATTAGTCCCACCTTTGTTGGTATTAAACCCACCTTGTCCACCTACAGGAGGGGATCGACCTCTTCTTGAACCAAGAGATGTTCTTCTAAATTTTTATTTATTCTATTTTTTCTTCTTTCAAAGTTAATTGATAAGCCTCCTCCATACAAAGCATTGTATGCATGATTATTTCATATTGAATAGTAAATTTCAAACTATTTACATACCTTGCAAACATCTACTCTTTTATTTCATCATGCTTTACTTGTATGAAAAGTTTATAAAACTCATTTGTATACACTTGTATATTATGATCTTTTTGCCTAAAAATTTGAAATCTTCTATAAAAGATTTTTACATAATACATAGGAAAAAAATTCTTCCTCGACTTCTTTTGCATCTTATTCCATGAATTAATCTTCTCTTTACCTTTTTTGTCTCTCTTTCTACAGGTGATTCCACCAAATCATTGCATGACCTTTCAATTTTATGCATGCAAACTTTACCTTTTTGTCTTTTCTCAGAGTCTTCAACTCAAAGAACTTCTTCATGCTATTCATCTAATATATCAACTCCTCTAGTTTTAAACTTCCTCCATAATTTAGAACGTCAACCTTGATTTCTTCATTTCTTTATCTAAATCTTGAACCATCTTCACTTCCACCGATGGTGGATGATCTTCTTCTTGTTGAATTTTTTTATCTCCATTTATGTCTTCCTCATCACCACCTTGGCTTCTTCTTTGATTGGGGATCACCTCAGTCAATTATTCCACTTGCCTCTGTAGCTCTTGTATAGTCTAGTTTATCTATATAATACCACTTCATCTTCTCAATATTTCATATTCCTCTAAGATTCAAACTTACTTTGATACAAGATAATGAATCCAAAAACTATCAAGACAATCATTTATTAATAGACAACTTTTTTAAAATAATAACTTATATTGCTTCATGTTGAATGAATTGAAATATTTACAAACCAAAACCATGCTTAAATAAGCCTCAACTTAGAATTAGAGTTGACATGCAAAAATAAAATTTTAAAAAAAAAAAAAATTCTAAAAATAAAATAAAATTAACAACTGTTATTTTTTGTATATTTTGCATGCAAGTGTGTGCATCTCTAAAAATATTTCAAAACACTTTGAACACTAAAATTAAACTATGAGATGAAATTTAACTAAAGTTGACATCCGGTCCTAAAAATATATAATTTCTTAAAATGGAAAATTCATAAAAAAATCATTAAAATGTAATTCTGGGCCCTCAAATTATCATGTATGGCCTCCTAATAATATCAAAAGCAACTTTAAGTGGATAATCTAACTGAGGACAATAATTAAATTTTTGAAATAGTCATTTTGACTCGTGGAAGAGCTCGAATAAAACTACAGATAAGAAATTATGGCCTCCAAAAAATTGACCTATTTTTTTTGCATCAAAGAAACAACTAAAAAAATTTAGATCTAAAAACACCCAACTTTCTACCCCCAAAGAAAACTTTGCGTGCTAGTACAGAAAAAAATGGTTACAGAATATAAAAGAGCAAATGTTTTAGAGGAGTGAAAACACTCTAAATGCATCTCCATCTGGGAAATGTTATTCTCCTCTACATATCACATTTCGAAGTTGTGTACAATATTCGAATCCCTTATGGTGAAATGACGACCATTATTATTACTCTGAGAAAATAAAGGAAGCAACAGCAGTCTATAAAGCCTTTTTAAGCTCTCCACCGACAATATATCCGCCACCGCCTCCTACGTGGCCGATAGACCTAACGCTACCTAGAGTAAAATTTACAAACCCTAGCACTAATTAAAAAATAAATACAAATTTACAAACCCTTGACCCAACTCAAAACTCAGAAAACAAAGAACCCAAAACAAAATCCCATATGGATTTCTTATAGCTCTATGGAGACCGAAGAGGAAGGAGAATCATATGAGAAGCAAGACTGAATAAGAATGGCGTTCTTGCTTAAATCATCCAACGCACTATAAAAGCCTCGTGTCTTTGCCAAACAACATCTCATAACACACCCATCATGGTGTGATGTCGAACATCCATATATTTCCTGTCCTTTAACTTCAATGTGATTATTCCAGAACTTCAGCGTCCCTAGCATAGTGTCAGTCAGAATAAACTGGTGGTACGTAAAACTCAACGTAAAGAATCGCAGAGGGCTTCGAACCTTAAGACGGTCATCCCGGAAAATGGCATTTATCATCTCACGCGTAATATCTTCTTAAAGATAAGCTGTCGATGACAGAGCAATGAATCAGATCAAGTGTCGGAAAAACGAAAGGATCAGATCAACGGTTCGTATTAATTGGTTGGAGAATATCGACAACCCGTTACCGTATGAGAGAATGCTTGACAGCAAACCACACAATGTGTCAACAACAGCGAAATGCGATGGTATGCATCTTCCGAATTTAAATGTTCACCGAATAAATTAGATTAAAAAGTTTCTTCCAATAGATGCTTATCAACATAAATATTATCTTATAAAAATGGAAATTGTAATCCATATTCCATCTTGTACACAAACATTATATCGACCAATTTATTGATGGTATGTATATGATACGAATTGTAACTTATTTAATCATTAGATCATTGATTAGTTGAATCTGTATATATTACTTATAACCGTTTGTATGGTCAAGAAGAGCTAGGTGTTGTGTATCATACATGAATGCTAACCATTTATATAATAAATATATGTGATTCATTATAAATATATTAATTTAAATTGAAAATTATATTTTTATTAATAATACATGTTATATATTATTAGTAATATAAAAATGAATGACTGACATTACATTCTAAATAATAAATAAGATTTTATATAAAGTTTAATCAAACAAATTTCACAAAACATTTTGAGATATCATTTTTATCTAACTTCTATATTTCTCTAAGATATAATATATTCTTTAGAATTCTCTTTTTTAATATCTCTAAAATCATGTAAAAACACAACCTTTTTTTTTGGTACAAGCCACCTATAACCATCTGAAAATTTTTAGTAACCAATTTTTTCAATAGTTCCCTTCATAGTGTACACAATAGTATGACATTTAATAATGGTTTATTTAAATTATATACAAATATATAAAAAAGTGGCTCTTATATTTTAATATTGAAATGTTTATGAAATTGTGAAGTTTATTTAATAAGGAAAGAAACACTTTTTGTAGTTTGACAATACAAACTTTGATTACGAAATAACTCACAGAAAAAAACTAAAGCAACATATAGAACCTATATAACTTAATCCAACATATTCCTTTTAATTGATTTTTTTCTTCTTGTCTTCGATAAAATTTATATAATGTATTGTATTTATAAAATTGTATGTAAACATGACTTTGTATAAAATAGATTATTATAAATTTATCTATTAAAAAAAAAAAAGAATAGAAGAAAACAACTTACATTAGAATAAATTAATTTAATATATAGACATTGCATGGCTTTATTCCTCTCTTAAAATAGTCTAGATAATAATAATCTGATATATGGACATTCCATGGATTTATTATTGTCTAAAAATAAACTAAAAAATGACTCCTAAAAACAATTATCCAATATTCTCAGCTTTAATGTTGAGTGGATTAATAATTTGATCTCAAAGTTTTAAAAAATAAATTTTTATAAAAAAATTTAGTGAAGATATCTGCAAGATATTTTTTGGTATTTATATACTCCAATTCCATCTATTTCTTATGAACCAAATATTAAATGGAGTGATATATAAAATTAAAATGATTCTACATGTTGTGATGTATTGGAGTCTTTGCCAAATTGATAGCACTTACGTTATATATATATATATATATATATAAAAAAAATAGGTTGATTTTGTTTCTCCCTAATTTATTATAGAAGTTTTTAGAGCTATAATGTCTTTGTACCTATTAAAGTGTTAGAAATATATTATGTTTATATATATGAAATAGAAACTAAACTTTTCTTATTTGAGATTCAATAAACAAACCTGAACCAAGTGAAAAACAATGTTGAATGTTGACTTTCACTCATCCAAACTACCTCTTTAATCAGAATCACTAAAACCAACAAGTTAAAATTTTTTAATGGCATAATAATAAATATAAAAATTGATAGTACCTTTTACATATCTCAATGTCCTCTCAGCTTCCTTCTTATGAATCTTAGATGGATCATACATATACTTTGAAAAAAAGAATTGAATAAACAATGTGTTGTCTTATATGAGTTAAAAACAATAAGATTCTAACAATACTTATATAATTTATATAATTAGATATTTTAGTGCCATATTTAATACATAACATAAATCCATAAGTAGTTGGAGTGGAGATTTGTTCACAATTATACATACTGAATGTATTCAACATATCTTTTAGATATGTTTTTCAGAAGTGAATATTTCATCCTTAGTTTGATGAACCTCCATCCCTAAGAAGTATTTCAAGACACATATTTAATTTTAGATTCTTTCATCAAAGAAATGTTGAATTCATCTTTCATCTCAAAATTGCTTCTTATATAAAAAAATCATCAAAATAGAAACTTAAAATAATGATATCATTATGTTCTTGTTTGTAGTAAAGAGTGGGCTCGATATTGCTTCTCTTGAAGCCATTATGTTTTAATTATCCATCAATTCTTTCATAGCATGCTATTGGTGCTTATTTGAGGTCATGCAAATCCTTCTTGAAATTTTAGACTTGATATTATTTAAATTATACTAAAAAACATGTGGTTGTTGTACATAAACTTTATTTTCTAAGTACCCATCAGAGAAGGCAATTTTCACATCCATGTGATGCACGCACAATTTATTTCAAGTTACTCATGAAATCATCAATCTAATTGTCTCTTGTTTTGCCACCAATACATTTAAAAATACACTTCTTGTCATGTGGAAGTTTTGTAAGCTCTTAACTATATATATAATTCATATAAATGGAATCCATTTATTCTTAAATTGATTGAAGCTAAACATTATTAATACATGCATTTTCAAAATATGATGGTTCAAAATCAGCTTGTGTAAATAAATTATAATTTACCATCTCACCTCTTATAACTTCATCATTTTATTGACCATTTTTACTCATTTGATAAATTTCACTCAAGAGTTCTTACATTATTTTATTAAATTGGACTTGAAGATAGAGTTTCACTTGGTATACATGAAATAGATGAGGAACTACTTAGTGGTCTTATAGTACTTAGTTCTAAAATACTAATAGGTTGTTCATACTTAATATCATCACTAATACCATATTTACAAATAGATTTACTCTTTTCAATATGGCCTTTATATTTTTCATGACCATTCACTCCCCTTTAATAAAAAATAACATCTCTTGACACAAAAGTGTTGTTACTTAGGGGATTATAAACCCTATAAGTTTTGATTTGTTGATTCTACACTAAAACCAATATATGACTCTCTTTTTGGATATGTCTTATTTATTTTCAGATCAACTACGTCAACATACATTCAACAACAAAATAAATTAGAATTTTTGACATTAGGATTATTTTCATACCATGCTTGATATGGAGTCATCTATTCAAGTGCACTAGTTAGACTCCAATTAAGAATATATATTTTAGTAACTACATCACCCCAAAAAGACTTGCTTATCCCTTTCTATATAACATGATCATTTCTATTTCAACCATTATATGGTTATTACTTTTATTTATATTATTTTTTTATGAGTTTAGGCATTTGTGATATGATCATTGATGCCATTAAAATCACAATCACCCATAAAATATTTTGAAAAAAAAATTGCCTATATGGTTAGTCCTTAAAATTTTTATTCTATACCCAAATTCATTTTATAAAAGGGATTTAAAACTCTTAAATGTATCAATTATTTCATAAAATTTCTTCAAACAATAAACCCAAGAATTTTTTTATTAATTATTAATAAATATAATAAAATATGATGACTTACCTAGACATTTTATTTTCATATGACCAAAAATATAAGAGTGAAGTAGCTTAAGTGGATGATGAGACATCCATGCACTTCCTTTTTTTTAAAAATCTATTACAAATTTTCCTTTACCACATCCTTCACAAAATTCTTTGTGCTCTTCAATGTTTAGCATACCATACGCCAATTATTTTTATGTTATTACCTTCAATCTTTGAGAACTCAAGTGTCCATACCTAAGATTCCACATCCAACTCTTATCTTCATATGCCGTATTTACAAGGATATTTCTATGTTTTCTAAAATCGAATGGAAGCATCCTATTTTTAGATATAGGTACAAATGTAACAACCATATTTTCTTGATTTTTGTCAATGATTGTAAATTATAATAGTCAAACACCACATTATAGTTATTTTCTCGTTACTAACCAACACTCAAAAAATTATTTTTTAGCTTTGGTGTGTAATATATATCATTGATATATTTCTTACCACCTCTAGTATTCACCTCCATAGTTTCTTTTTTTGAAACCTCCAAATATTTATCATCGCCAAGCTTGATCTTAGTCATGAAGCTATTATCTATTGTAGAAAGCAACTCATTATTCACTAAATTTTGATTGAAATGCCATAATTCTAGGTACCAAACCATTTTAGGATTGTTTTAAGATTTGTCATATGATAATAAAAAAATTCATGAAGAAGTGTCCTCATACTCATTACCATAATTAAAATGTTTAGCTTCATTTCTTAATCTTAATTTACATTTCCATTTAATGTGAACATACCTATGGAAGTGATCACATTGAATAATTTTGTTATCAAATATGCCTCTACCTAATCCTATTACAATTTAAACACATATTGTTCCTCTATTTTGTCTTGAATAATTCAACTTCATACATTTTCCTTATCCTTAGTTGATTTTGTTGTTGTATTTTAATTTTACTTGGTTTCTTTATCTACTAGTGTTATTACCTTCACTCTTTACGATCTTCAAATTTGAGATAAAATATTTCTAATCACTTTATTATATGTGTCTATAAGTCTTTCTTCATGGAACACAAGAGACACAACTAGATGATCAAACTCAAGATTAGTCAAATCTTTGATTTATTCAATGATGATGGTAACATGGCTCCACCTTATTACTATAAACCTTACCACCTTTTTCAGCACAACATTTTTTTTTCAACATCTATCAAAGAGTATCCATATTATTCACCATATCCTTTATTTTTATGTATAAATCACTAACAATTTCAAATTTTTGTATCATCAAATTCTAAAATTTACTCTTAAAAGTCTACAACCTAACCATTTTAAATTGTTTACTATATTATTAAGTTTCTTGTACAATGTTGTAGGCATCATTGGCTATCTTTGAACCTCAAATTATTCAAACTAGGATCTTATCTAGAGTTGTTTGAATATGAAATAGAGATTGTGAGTTCTTCTTCCTAACTTCTTGGTTTTTTTGTCATTGGATAGAATAATGGCCTAATGAACTATCTCTTCATAACTAGTTTATAAAACTTCTGATAATTATTTTTCTATCAAAAGAGTTATCATATTGATACTCCAAAAATCATAATCATTTCCACAAAAAAATTTATGAAATGGGAAGAGAGTTAAAGTTTGACACTATCAATTATTAAACATATATGTAAAAATTACAACCCAAAACTTGTTTTGATATTAATTTAAAAATATTATAATAAAGAATAACAACTTCTCATAGTTTAGAAAAGACAAGCTTTTACTAAGAAATAATTTACAATCAAAATGGAAGGGCTGTATATAGCCTAGAAAATCTATACTAATATAGTCTTTAAAGTAATTGTTTACTTATTTTCAATAGAATTGATCTAGTATAATGGATTTATAAAATTACATGTAAAATGGATTTTTAAGAAAATAAATTAATCTAAATCTATCTTAATAAAATAAAAATTAAAAAATTAAAATAAAATAATATGATTTATAATCATTTCATGGTTTTATTTTTCTCTAAAAATAACCTTAAAAATATTAATTTCATATATAAATATTTTGTGGTTTTATTGTTATCTAAAAATAAATTAAAAATTAATGCTGAGTAGTAATCATCCAACTAATTGATACTAATATTTGAACACTGTAAGATACAATGTTATGGTGCACTAAAAAACTTGCAATTGGGAGAAATAAACTTGTAGAGAAACTTCCCACATACAAAAATGGCCACTATATTTTAATAAAATTTTGTTTCTTTTAACATTGTAAATTGTCTTTTTATTGTTCAATATTAAAAACTGAAAGGTTTTGAAAGGGTTTTAGTTTGAATGATAAGAATGATGGTATTTTACACTATCTATTATACTACAATTTTTTCTAGATATTTGTTACAAATATGAATGAATGAATAACACGAGGTTCAATTATTAGTGATTTTAACATAATTTAAATATATGAACATAGATATTAATATTTATGTAGTTCAGTAATTTCAAATAAAAAAGGGTAGTAAGTTAAGTAGGATTGATTGTATAATTTATTTATTTTATTAAGGGCTCTTGAACTGTAAAAGTATTGAGATAGCTAACTATTTAAAATGTATATTGGTTTTCAAAAAGTTATAAAATGGAATATATTATGTCTCCATTATTATCTTGTCATAGTTATGGATCCAATTTTGTTGAGTAGCCACTATAACTTATATCTCTTCTAAGTAAATTTGGTCCAGAATAAAAGAAATTGACAGAAAAAATAGAGCATAAAAAAATAGAAAATAAAAACACATTCAGATTGCTACAACAATCAGGGGAAAAAAAAAGATTTTATTGATTTTCTTGAATCTTGCAGATATTCTTGATCTTTTTTCAATTACAAAGCTATGCCCATGGGTCTCTTAAATAGATATGAAAACAAACAATAATTAGAAAAGCAAACTGAAGACTAATTTTAGTCTTGGCATGCAAACTGCTTAACTGCTTGAACTAACTATTTGAACTAACTGATCTCTAACTGATTGTTAATTGTTGTGCATGCATGAGGAGTGAAGAAATTATCTCCAGCCTCTTACACTCCGCCTTAATTTCTACCACTAACTACTTCAACATTTACAATGCCTAAATTATTTACCATTCTTGCCATAGCTACGTTGCTAGTGGCTGCGATTGATGTCAGGTAGGCTAGAGAGTAATCTTCAGAGCAACATACAGGCATTCTCCCCCTTAAGTTGAAAACTGGTCTCAAATTGCTAAACCTTTTCAATAAACTGCCTCTCATGCGGAATACACCACCTTGCAAAATATATCACCTTATATGTGGAATACACTACCTTGCGAAATATATCACCTTATATGTGGAATACACCAGCTTGCGAAATACATCACCTTATATGTGGAATACACCACCTTGCGAAATACATCGCCTTATATGTGGAATACATCACCTTGCGAAATACATCAACTTATATGTGGAATACACCACCTCATAGATTTCGGTCTGATCTTGAACACATTCGATGCCTCTTATCTTTGGCATTCAGAGCAGGCTCTTCCGAGCAATCTTCTTTCCACCAACGACAATTCCTTTCCATTTTGACATTGATACCAATTTGATAGAAAAATAAAGCATATAAAAATAGAAAATAAAAACACGTTCAGATTGCTACAGCAATCAGGGAAAAAAATAAGATTTTTTTTTTTTCTTGAATCTTGCAGATCTTCTTGATCTTTTTTCAATTACAAAGCTATGCCCATGGGTCTCTTAAATAGATTTGGAAATAGACAATAATTAGAAAAGCAAAATGAAGACTAATTTTAGTCTTTGCATGAAAACTACTTAACTGCTTGAACTAACTGTTCTCTAACTGATTGTTAACTGATGTGCATGCATGAGGAGTGGAGAAATTATCTCCAGTCTCTAATAGAAACCTCTAAAAATACAAGTTTCAAATAACCTACTTTAAACTAGGGACAATGCTCTAAATAAATATTAAATAAAACATTCATTAATTATTATTTATAAAATATGAGTCAATATAAATTAATTAAAAATATATAATTAAATCTTAAAATAATAAAATTATATCACATAATTTAATGCAATCTCACGAACACCATTTACATAGAAACTTTTATGACTTAAAATGCTAAAAACGTACAACCGCAATCAATTTTAAACAATTGTTAAAGAATCAATACATGACATTGCGTTACAGAGCAGCAAGTGCATATAGTGTACAATTATGAAAGAACAGGGGAAGATGGCTCATTTACGAAGATATTAGTATACGGTTTTTCTTATGTTGCAGAGCTCCTAAAAAAAAGGTTGACTTCAACTGATGCATCTTCAAACATTGATGGTTAAGAGAGATCACCTTTAATTAATATAAGCCCCGACAATCGTTGTCATGGTGTTCTACGCAGGAAGTCATGGTGTTCTACGCAGGAACTAATTTAAAACATTAACCTCAAATGCTTTCCCACCAGTGGCACCGTTCTTAATTTGTTTGGTATATGTTTAGTTGGAACAAATTTTTATTCTAAGAAAGTTTTATATCTTCTTCACCAAAACGGGATTCATAATAACATTTTACTTGTTTTAACCGCAACAAATTTAATAATTTATTTTAAGCTGCATATTTTTGAATTTCATTTTAATTTTTTTTTCATATTTATGTTCTGAAGTTTTTACATACTCATTCCAAATCATTTCCAAATAAAATATGGTTAAGTTTGAGTAGCTCCATGTTACTTAAATGATTAATCAATAATGATTTTTTTAATAGTTAATTAGTTTTCTATAAATATATTTAATTGTTGGGTCCTTTTTAAATTATATAATTTTAAATAAATTAAAAATATTTATTAATAATAATGTTTTGAAATTTTGTTTATTAATAAATTTTTTTGATTTATAAAGAGTTTAGCAGAACCAATTTTGTTGAGTTCTATTAGAGACGAGGTTGACGATTTCTGCAATATAAATATAATTATGTTAACTTACTTCGTTCCAAACTTATTGCAAAGAGCCACACCTCTTCAGCTGCTGCTTCTCAAATTTCAATTGATATGAAAAAGGATTGTATAGTGATGAGCAATCCAGTGAGGCTTAGAAGTAAGGTGCGTGATTATTTTTAGTATGACAGAGGTTGAGGTGTTGTATATTCTCTTTAGGTTTACTACTTGACCTCTCTCATAAACTAGGTTTTGTTAATTTTTAGATTTGGCTTTTTTTTTTTTGGTGAGAGTGGTCATTGCGGAAATGAATGAAGTTTGAAACGATGTTCAGTTTTCCTCCTCCGACTATTTAGAAGGTAACTTTTAAATGTTATTTATCTTTCTTTGTACTAATTGTCTAACAGTATGGATAGGATGTGCATCTTAACTCACCTACTCGGTGTTTGAGATTTCCATGTGTTCCAGCCTGTTAGATGGTATGAGTTTTTTTTCAAAAAAATTGTTCGTTGTTTACATGATGTCTCTATAGGCGGGCTTTTGGTGTGCAGCGCTGAGTTCTGGATCATAAGCTCCTCACTCTATGAATATTTTGAGAGAAGGGAAAGTTCAAGCATTTGAAAAGAGATAAAACTCAGTATGGTTGGGAAGACAAGGAGGACAATACATTGATGGAGAAAACCAATGATTACATGTTCCGTTCCGCCACTGATTTCTCTGAGGTGATCCAATTCAAGGAATTCCTTATTTGCCAATTCAGAGGAAGGGTACTTGGATAATGACAAGTCGTCCTTCGGTGGAATGATTCCGTGTGGCCACGTGCCAGTCTATGTGGGTGAAGACAGACGGATGTTTTTAATTAAAACAGAGAACATCAACCACCCTTTATTCACAAATCTTCTGGACAAAGCAGACAAGGAATATAGATTTCAAAACGAGGGCCTGGTTTATTACCCTGCCAAGTAGGCTTGTTCCATAAGACTCTGGATTCTTGAAAGGGATAATCATAAATATAATTTTCCTTCCAGATACTTGCCTTAGGCACATCTAAACGCGGAAACCATTCAAAACATCTTTTCTATTCCATATCGTAACAGTTTTGTATGGTGTTTGTCACCAGTTTAAATAATTCCTAATATGATAGTTATTTCCAATTTCGTACTTGCGTTGCAGATTTCTTCTCTGTTATTCCTATAGTTTCTTCCACATGGTGTTTCCTTTTTGAAGATTTCTTTTGAAAACTAAGTCTAAAAATTCGACAGCTTACCATGTTTGGGGGGAAAACAATCGTCTATAGCTGCCAAAACTTTTTCAGACTCATTCTTCTTCTATATATTTGGGTATAAACAAATAAATATTTATTCTAAAATCAGTACAAGAAGAACAACAATAAGAAGCAACCATATCAACATGGCAATCGAAAATTGTTTCCATGATAAACATACAAGGTTCCACTTTGTTGTATTATACACGGTGGACGCTTTAATCAAGCTGAGTGCTGGTATATGAGGATGTCAATAAAAAATACAACATAAAATTCCAAAATAATAGCCTAAAAATAGTGTTCTTCGAATTGTGAAATGACGATGGTGAATTTCTGAGACTGAAAGGTTTGCCCAAAAAAAACATATAATGGCCTTCATGACTTTTGAAAGTTATTTCACGGATATCTTTATATTCAATCAAAATTTGATGGTACCGAGAATGAAGATCTACTTATGTAAAATAGATAACATCATGTAATTCATCTAGAAAATCAAGAATTACTAGGATAAGGAATTTATCTTTGATGGTAAACTTATTAAGTTTTAAGTAATCTAGACACATCCTTCAAGAATCATACTTCTTGTGCACCATCACAACCGAGGATGAATATTCAATTTGGATGTTTGATAATGCATGCCTCCAACATCTTATGTAGCATCTTTTCAATTTACCTCTTCTTGACATATTAGTACCTATATGGTTGGATGTTTGGTGGTTGACTCCTAGGAAGCATTCGAATGACATGGTCATGTTCTCTTCTTGGTGTAATCCTTTTGGCATTGCTCTAAAAACATCTGAGTGGTTACCAATAATCTTCTGTAGATTAGGATATGTATATGCCTTTGTTTGTATAACTTCCAAGGATAATGATTTAGCTACAAATCCTTCAACCCTCCTTTTTAGAATCTCCAACATCTAATGTGAACTAGCTAATTATGGATATTTTTCTCATATTCCTGATATTTCGAATGTCATACCTTAAGATTGAAATTGCATGAATAGATTTTGGAAATTCATCTCTATTATGCCCAATGTTGTGAGCCATTAGACTCCAAAAATAATGTCTTCTTCATCCATGGCAATAGAAAACATTAGGTATTCTAGCTTATAATCTCCCATCGCTAGTTTGATACTATGACATTTCCCTGAACAATTTATTTTGTCTGCATAAAAAGTCTTGGCCTAAAATTCATGGCATGGGTAAATAAGACAATTTAAATATGCCTCCAACTTTTTTTGGGTGAAATTATGAGTGATATTTGAGTCAATCAAGATAATCACCTTCTACTTCTTGTGGAAACCCATGACCTTTAGGGTTTGTGGAGTGTTGATACCAAAAAGTGCATGACATGAGATAGTTTCTAAAAAATCTTCTGATTCTACTTTGGCAACCTCTTATTCTTCTTCACTTGATGCTTCTTTATCTTCTTCTTCCCCATAGGTCACTTCAATGTAGAACAATTTATTCTCAGCACATTTCTATCTTTTACCCTATTTGCTATCACAATTAAAACATAAACCTTTTTCTCTTTTCTCTTCAATTTATCCAGGAGTCAATCTGGTAGGCTACTTAAATGATATTTATGAAACATTGTGCTCTTTGTTATAAGTGAAATCCCTTCTTTTCACCATATCTCATTCTTTTTCCTAATGCATAAAAACCTTCCATTATAACAAACAACCTAGATTAAAATTGTGAACATCCATTTGGAAGTTATCCTTGAGGCCACCCAAAAACTAATCATTCATTTTGTGTTTTGTGATGACATCCATGCATATGAACATGTTCTAAAATTATTAAATATAATTCTTGATGGTGCCTATTTATCATAGCTTCACTAACTAATCAAAATAGTTCTTTGATACACTACTATGATAGTTTATTTGTAGCTCATCCATGAATAGTAACCAAGTAATAGTAAGTCTATTATTATTATTATTATTATTATTATTATTATTATTATTATTATTATTATTATTATTATTATTATTATTATTATTATTATTATTATTATTATTATTATTATTATTATTATTATTATTATTAAAAATCTATTTGTACTAACTAAATTGATCTAGTTCGAAATACAAGGGTGACATGAACAAATTCTATGAACATGAGTAATGATGTAAGCCAAATAGATTTTCTGATTGATTGATCCGTGTGACCAAATCCTTAATATCAAACATGTACACTTACAATTTTGTAAGCATGTTCCTTGGACCTATATTTGGCATTTGATTTTTTAGGTTGGGTACCCCTAAATGGATAGATTGGATGTTATTTTATGGTGTATTTATGTTATTTTTGGATAAGGATACAAAAATACTTGATATTTTAGTTTAAAAACCGGCCATCATTCCTCGCATTGCATCCATATGTCACGTGATTTTATCTAAATCTTATATTTTATCCATGTTTTGAATCTTTGTGTAAAAGTGGGAGTATACATTAGTATCCCACAAGTATTAGTTTTTTTAATCCATATCTTTTCTGTTATTTATTTTTCCAAGAGTGAATGACCTTTTTCCATAGACTCAAGTGTTTTGTCCCGCCAAGCATGAAATCTAAGGTTTTGAGCCTAAAAAGTGTAACATGGGATTATACCATTTTAATATCATCAAGACAAAACCAATGAATTATAATTTTCCCAAGGGTACAATTTATTTTTTCCTAACTTTGAAAATTAACCTCAAGAAAAACATTGTTGATATTTCAAAAATAAATTATTCTGAGATTGCAACTTATGTTTTTTCCATCCTTCAACTCATAGATTAATTTATACATTCTAAGAAAATAATGTTGTAGAGTCTTTCTCAAATTTATTAGCTGATAACACTTGTAATTAAATTTTTTATAATTCACACTAATGGAATATTAAAACCAAATGAGAAGCAATATATTACAAAAGAGAAGGATAATCAGATCCACAACAATAATTAACAGAAAATTAGAATACTTGTTAAATATGATATAGCCATTTCGAAGGCAAAACCTCCATATAATGTAATTGTAAAAAAATTAGCAACATGATATCAAAATCCTAACCACTACCTCCTATATATACTCTTCTTTAACCATGATTATTCCCTAAGCTACCCCTACTAAAGAAGAAGAACATAGACAAATGTGACAATATAAGAATAATGGTTATGGAGGCTACAAGTCATCCATGCATACCACTATACATGTTATGGATAAAGTCATACCAATCAACTATTAATATCATGTTATAACTTTATAGTTTTTAACCAATTAAAAAGAATTTATATTATCCTTAAAGGCACAAACTAGTATGTGGGAAAGAAGAGGAGCTGTAAATTGTATATTTTAGTATCATTGACATTGTCATATGAATCATGGTATATTTGGATTAAATGTTCCCAACACATAGATCAATTGAATCCCATATATGAGTAGAAATATATTACAAAAGAGAAGGATAACTAGATCCACAATGATAATTGACAAAAAATTAGAATACTTGTTAAATATGATAGAACCACTTCAAAGGCAAAACCTCCATATAATGTAATTAGAAAAAAAATTTAGCAACATGATATCAAAATCCTAACCACTACCTCCTATATATACACTTCTTTAACCATGATTATTCCCTAGGCTATCCCTAATAAAAAAGAAGAACATAGAGAAATGTGACAATAAAAGAATAATGGTTATAGAGGCAACAAGTCATCCATGCATACCACTATACATGTTATGGCTAAATTAATACCAATCAATTATTAATATCATGTTATAAATTTATAGTTTTTTACCAATTAAAAAGTATTTATATTATCTTTAAAG